>PVKC010007406.1:0-12500 GCA_004027635.1 Crocidura indochinensis
ACCTAGTTTAGTACTCTAATTGCACCACTTGAAGGACAGCTTTGATATTCTAACTCTTAGAGTATTTGAATTATAATTATGGATGATTATAATACTTCAGAATACTGATTTTGTAAAATATTAATGAAAGTCATCTTAAACCTTGAAAGATTTAATTTATAAATCTTATTTTGTTATCTTTGTATATTTATTTTTCCTCAAGACCATTCTCTTTAAAATGACATTATTATAGAAGCGGTTACAGGGGCAGTGGAATAACCAAGACAAAGTTTGACTTGTCCCACGCCCCATTTCTCAAAGGACCAGAGGTTAACTGTCCCCACCAACAGTCTGAAAATCATAGACTTATCTGTCCTCCAGAAAAACTCACTGACATGAGATTCCATAGCTGTCACCATGTAAATGGTCCAACTTTACAACTAATCTGAGAAGAGATGCCAACCTAATAAAACTAACAAATACACCACTCTTCAGAATGAAATTCTTGGACCCCTTCAGAATGGAAGCAAGCCAAAGCTCACCCCAGTTTTATAGATCCCAGACCTCTTGGAATACCTGGCAGCATTCATGGCCATGCTACTCCTCTAAATTTCACTATACTGAGAACCCAGTGGTCATAGTTAATTATATGAAAAATGAACACAGAAGCCCACAAAGCTCAATACGCATAACAATAGCCCAGAAAACTCTAGCAACAAACAACTCAGTGAGTCTTCCTGCAGTGGCTATAATACCCCATTGTGAGATGTAACAATTTTATCAAACTTTCCTTTACTGGACTATATTTTTTATAATTCCATTAATTTTGTAACAAGAAATTAAAAATAATTTGTCTTTCAAGCTACACAGTTCAAGACATTCATGCGGGCACTTTTATCCTTTGAAATGCATGTTTACATAGCTTTAAATTTTCTTTTTAGGGGGCCTCAGCGACAGCACAGAGGTAGAGCTTTGGCCTTGCAGTTTGGGTGTGGCCCTAACAGCAACAGCAATAACAACAAAAGAACTGTTTCCCACTCATTTTGATAGCTCATGTCCTTATCCCCATTTGATTCCTGAAATCCTTTGTTTTCCTCTCAGATTCACTGGTTCTTCAGTAGTAAGCTCTGTATTTTCTATATGCTTGAATTTTTTATTAACTTCTATTTTCATTGCACAATGATTTTAAAAGCTAGTTGATACAGTGTCTTGCCTCTTGGCATTATGTAACTATGTTTTGTTGCTCCATATGTATACAGTTTAACATTTTTCGTTGGTTGAGTTTTTGTTTTTGGGGTCACAACAGCAGTGCTCAGGGGTTACTCTTGGCTCTGTGCTCAAAAATCACTGCTTTCAGGCTCAGAGAAGTTTGGGGACCCTATGGGATACCAAAGATCAAACCTGGGTCCATTGGATCAGCAATGTGTAAGACTAACACCCTAGTACTGTTCCTCCAGGACCAACATGTAGGCTAACTTATAGAATGTCCCATGCACTTTCACCATTTGGGCATAAAAATATATACACATAAAATACTTCTGAGCCCTCATAGTCAGTATTTTCTTGTTGAGTTTTATTCTAGTTGACCCACCAAGAAGTGGTAAAGCATTGTTGAAGTCTCCAATTATTAATGTGTTTCTATTAATGTCTTCTTCAACTGTTTTAGCAACTGTTTTAAGTATTTTCTTTGTCCGTTGTTAGATCTCTATATGTTTAAGAATATAAGTTCTTCCTGGTGTACATAGCCATTGAGCATTAAGAAATGACTGTCTCTTAAATTTTTTTAAAAATCTAGTCACAGGGGCCCGGGAGATAGCATGGAAGGTAAGGCGTTTGTCTTTCATGCAAAAGGTCATCGGTTCGAATCCTGGTGCCCCATATGGTCCCCCATGCCTGCCAGGAGCAATTTCTGAGCATGGAGCCAGGAGTAACCCCTGAGCACTGCCGGGTGTGACCCAAAAACCAAAACAAACAAACAAACAAAAAAATCTAGTCACAGTGAAATTACAGTTATTCACAATTGGATGATGTTTCACTACTGATCCCTTCACTTTTTCCCTCCACCAAGGTATGGCCCCCATCACACACAAAGACACACTCATTTGTCTCCCATCTACCAATATGCTCCTGTAAGAGGTCCATTACCTTGTTTTTGCATTATGCTTTGCAGTACTGTTGCTGGTAAGAATTCATAGAAAATACTTTACCATATTTTAGCACCATCTCTTTTTCCTGATTGAATGCTTCCACTTCATTACACTATAGTCATTGCTCCTCCCTGTCCTATTCACCAGCTCCCTTAAGTGGTATGTTTTCTACCAAATATCAGTTCTTATGCTTTTTATTTCCATTGTCTTTGGGCATTCATTATTCCAACATTAGAGAATTGCCTGAAGTTGATGTCATCTGCTAAAAGTTGAGGTACCTTGTCTTTTTGTGGGAAACTGGTTGCTTGAAATATTTAAACATTTAACTTTGCTTTTGCCCTTACTGTACAAATGTTTATTTTAGGTAGGAGGTTGAATTTGATTTTCTCATCTAGCCTGCCAGTCTGTCTCTCTTAATTATTGTATTTAGTCTGTTGACACGAAGTAAGATTATTATCAAGATTTTGTGCCACCTTCCTGTAGATATTTGGCATATTTGTGAGATCTGCTTTGTCTTAAAGTCGCCCCTCAGTTCTTCTTGCAAAGTTTGTTTCAAGTCTATGAAATTACTGAGCTGCTGTTTATGGTTGAAGTTCTGCATTATATGTTCATTCAAATCTGGAAGTCTGACTGAATAAAATATTCTTGGTCAGGATTTCATTTTATTAACTATACAAACTGCAGCTGACCATTGCCTTTGGTCCACGGGTTGTTACAGAATAAATATGTTGTCAATTGAGAGGCAGAGAAATATTACAGCAGCTAGCACACTTACCTTACATTTGGCTGACTCTCATTTGATCTCCAGCATCCTATATGGTTCAGCAAACCTAGTCAAGAGTGATTCCTGAGCACAGAACCATAAGTCAACACTGAACACAGCCAGCTATGACCCAAATACATATACAAATAAACAAAAACTGTAAATCATTAGGATGATTTTTTTTAGATGTGATCTACTTCATTGATCTCACTTTCAGTATTCTATCTCTATGACATTTGATATTTGTCGTGTTCTTTAGGACCTTAGAGTTGGAGGTTTGTTTTAAATTTTGGTGTCTTTTATCCCTCCTTCCTTCCTTGCTCCCTTCCTCCCTTTATTACTCCCTCTCTTCTTTTCTTCCTCCCTTACTTCCTCCCTCCCTATTATTCTCCCTCCCCACACCACCCCCCCTCTTGGATTAAGCCCTCTGGTTTCGACCCTGAACACCAGCGAGATGGGTCTGAATTCAGAGGGTGTTCTGCAAAATAATCAAACACACACTTAGAGAAAGAAAAGACTTTTAAATATTTCTCACTTAACCCTAACTCCAATCCGCAGACAACCACTCTAGCAGTCAGTTCATTGAAGCTTCAGAAATAAAAGACCTTCTTTTCTGCCCTAGCCTTTTATCTATGGAAAAAACGTCACATCTAGAAGATGGGATTATCCAGTTTCACTACCAATCAGAGGAACTGCATTCAGAGAATAACATCCAATGAAACAATGTGGATATTGATTGACATAGACAAATCCCATAATCTCACACCTTCCCCCTTCTTACCTCATTCCTCCCTTACTTTCTTCCTTTCATCATTCTTCTTTCTCCCTTTGTCTCCTGCCCTTTCTCTTTCTTAAACTCTTTTTCTTTTTTCCTTTATTCCTTTTCTTTCTTTCTTTTCTTTCCTTCTTTTTCCATATTGAGATCCAATATCTTACAATACTGTTAATTATAACTTTTATATTTGCAACACCACACCCATGACCAGAGTGCTTACTTTCTTATATCCCAAGGATGCCTCTAATACCCACCCCTCCCAGATCTGTTATCTAGAAAAATTTCCAATAACAATGCCTTTGGTATTTATTGTTTCCTTGTATTTTTATATCTCATTTATGAGAGTGACTTTTTAATTTTTTTTTTATTTTGAATTTTGCACCATGCACAGGGCTCTGCACTCAGGAATCACTCATAGTGGGCTCCAATTACTATATTGAATCTGATGATTGAACCTGGGTAGCTCTGTACAAAGCAAATGGCCTACCTTTTTTATTATTATTCTGGCTTTATCTTTTATTTTTATTGTGGGATTATTTATAGAAAAATAAAGCTAAATCCTTAAATTTCACTAACTCAAAAGTCATTTTGAATAAAGTGAAGTGAATGAGTACTGAAATAGACAAAGATAAAATATTTACTACAATCTGTAATTTAGTTTATATTATTATATTGATGTCAATCAATATTTTAAATAATATCATGTGTCTATGAATAAGATGTTAACACCATAGAACACTGAAAAAAGTTACATGATTCAACAATCCGGATTCAAATATTCATTCTTTTTTTTTTTTTTTTTTTTGAATTGTGTGTTAGTGCATTTTTGGGATGTCTCCTATTGATATAGAGATTAGTGCCAGAACTTTAATTCAAACGCATTGATTCAGGGGTCCAATCTATGGTGGTGGGGAATGGTTAGCATATAGACAACATCTGACCCTAAGTCAAATTCTATTTTGCAGTCTATTCTTTTATAACAGGCCAAAATTATATTTAAAAGAAAATGTTTTTGTCTTGGGAGAGGAGCAGGCTGAGTCCCCACCTATGTAAGCCCCACCAACTATATGCACATTTCGTTCCACCCCTTATTTCCAGAAGTAAACCCAGTAGCCACACCCACATTCCACAGCCATTATCATGTAAATTTATTGGCACAAGTCATAGATCTGTAGTTTTTTCAAATTCATCATTACTGACACCCCAGTAGGAGCATACTAAATTTGATGGAAAACAGCACAGATACCAATTAAAATCAATAAAAAAAAAATAAAACACAGATTGCTCAAATAGCAACAAACAGCTTAGAGAATTACTTAATGGCTGCATTATGAAATACAACAATTTTTAGTAATTTTCTTTCATTGAACTATTTTTGAAATTTTCATTACAATTTAGTTTTAACAAGCAATATAAAATAAATTATTTTTGTTTCTGCTAAAGGGGCAGATCCTAAGGGTGGTGGAAAACTGAGGAAAATGGTGGAAGGAATATTACTCTGGTGGTGGATGGGTGTTGGAATATTGAATGCCAAAACAACTATATTATGAATAGCTTGTAAACCACAGTATTTAAATAAAATTAAAAAGTATTTTTATAACTCTAATATTAGTATGATAAAGTTTGAAATTTGCTGATTTGAGAAAATGCTTGCAGTTTTCAACAATGATTTTTCTTTGTGTATTTAAATTTTTTTAAAAGAAAGAAATCTACCTCTACTTACTCTACCAATAATTTTTAGAGATTACACAAATATTTAACATTAATAAAATTATACGATGCTATGTTAATAATGTCACAGTTAATATAAAGAGTCAACTCTTTAGTAGAATTAAATGCCATAGATTTTCTCAGTTCCTTTCTAACTATTTTGAGTTAATAGATTGCTATTTAGTTATCTAGTGGCATAGTATTCTGAGAAATTTAAAGGAACTGCTACAAGAACCTAATTAATCCTTACAAAGTTGAGATAATCTGATTCATTAAAGAACAATGTGTGTCTGGCACTGAACTAGAAATTTTTAATTACCATTTTGTACTTTACCGATAACTTGGCCTTGAGTGAAAAAACTGCCTCTAAGTTATACAGCAAGACATTTAAGTAAGGATGTGTAGGAAATATAGGGAATTATTATAAATGGCCTATATTTTGAAAATTTACTTTTACCATTTTGAAATTATTATTTCAAGTGTCCAAGAAAAGTAATTTGAATACGAACTCTTCATTCTACCCCTTTCAACTATAAAGATAAATGACATACTTTCATTTAAATTAGTAACTAGTAGAAAATATTTATATTGTCACTTAAGCCATTTAATTTCAATTTGAAATTTCTTTCTAATCCAAATGCTTCCAATACCTGTTTCTACCTCTTTTTATTAAAATATTTCCATTTTTTGCAAGAAAGTTTCTGTTTTAAAAGATTTTTTTACAACTGTTGATAATGCCTTTTAAATTAAAAAAAAACTCCAATTTTTCAAAGATAACTCATAAAGTAGATTGTATATTTTGGGGAAGAAAGCAGATATTTCTTTTTATATAAAATGAACAGTTACATGTTAAATGTATAGTACATTTTTAATAACTTTTTTAGAAATTATTCATCTTGCAGATATTTTTGCATGTCTCATTCATAAATGTCCTCTAAATGAACATTTATGTATAAAGATAATATTTTCTAGGCTTTCCGTACTAATTATTTAATAAAAGTGTTTATTATTACTCAATATTTGACTAGTTATACTGTGCTTTTAACTTTTTTCTTTGTTTTGGTTTTTAGGTCACAGCCGGCAGCACTCAGGGGTTACTCCTGGTTCTATGCTCAGAAATCGCTCCTGGCAGGCTCCGGGGACCATATGGAATGCCAGGATTTGAAACACTGACCTTCAAAAAACAAAAACAAAACAAAACAAAACAGGGGCCTGGGAGATAGCATGGAGGTAAGGCGTTTGCCTTTCATGCAAAAGGTCATCGGTTCGAATCCCGGTGCCCCATATGGTCCCCCGTGCCTGCCAGGAGCAATTTCTGAGCATGGAGCCAGGAGTAACCCCTGAGCACTGCCGGGTGTGACCCAAAAACCAAAAAACAAAAACAAAACGAAACACTGACCTTCTGCATGCAAGGCAAATCCCTTACCTCCATGCTATCTCTCCGACCCGGACACTGTACATTTAATCGAAAAAATGTTTGGTGGGAAAAGATGAAAACTTTTTCATAGTATTATGAGATCACTAACATTTTTAATATCTAAAAATAATTCCAAATATGAAAGATTTAGAAGCTGGTTTTGAGGTACATAGTTCTATGAATTAATCAGTGCTTATTAAATGCAGATATGCTTGAAGTATAACAATCAGTTTCATTTTCTTCCCCCAATACTTTTTGACAGAAAAGAGTAGTAACTATTGAATTTATTTCTTTTATTTTTTAAATTTATTTAAGATAAAATATTACACAGTTGACATAACTGATAAAGATACAGTTTAGGAAGACCAAAAGCAAAAGTTTTAAAAAGATAGAAAATTGAAAGAGAAACAAAAGAGATGGAAGAGAAATGAAAGAATATTTTTGACAACTTTGACTCACAATGAATTCATTGAAACACCAGTAGAAAGTTTAGTAAACCCCTTAAACATCTAATCCCATCAAAAAATGGAAAGAAGAAATGGACAGACACTTTGATAAAGAAGAAATACAAATGGCCAAAAGGCACATGAAAAAAATGCTCCACATCACGAATCATCAGGGAAATGCAAATCAAAACAACTATGAGGTACCACCTCAAACCACAAAGACTGGCACACGTCACAAAGAACAAGCAGTGTTGGCGGGGATGTGGTAAGACAGAAACTCTTATCCACTCCTGGTGGGAATGCCAACTAGTTCAACCTTTCTGGAGAGCAATATGGAGATTCCTCCAAAAACTGGAAATTGAGCTCCCATATGATCCAGCTATACCACTCCTAGGAATATACCCTAGGAACACAAAAATACAATACAAAAACCCCTTCCTTACTCTTATATTTACTGTGACACTATTTACCATAGCAAGACTCTCAAGATGCCCTTCAACAGATGAATGGTTAAAGAAACTGTGGTACATATACACAATGGAATATTATGCAGCCGTCAGGAGAGATGAAGTCATGAAATTTTCCTATACATGGATTTACATGGACTCTATTATGCTGAGTGAAATAAGTCAGAGAGAAAGAGAAAGATGGAGCATGGTCTTGCTCATCTATGGATTTTAAGAAAATAAAAGACATTTCTCAACAATTTTCAGAGACATAAGAGAGGAGGGCTGGAAGTTACAGTTGACCTCCTGAATCTCACCATGAAGAGTGATGATTTTAGTTAGAGAAATAACCACATTGAGAACTATCCTAACAATGAGAATATATGAAGGACGTGGAAAGCCTGCCTAGAGTACAGGTAGGGGCGGGGAGGGGAGGAGGGATATGTTGCACTGGTGATGGAGGGTTGTCATCTGATATGACTGAAGCCCAAGCACAACCATGTTTGTATCCAAAGTGTTTAAATAAAAAATGTTAAAAAAAGAAAGTGATCAGGCATGACTAAAATACATTATTTGAAAGATGGAAACTAAAATCAATATTTATTGTGATACTTGAACACAGTGAAAGACTTAGTGATGGCAATATTTTGCCAAGAGAAGTTTATTTAAATAGTAATGAACATACCTACCAAGTTATCTATCTACACATGTATTTGCTCAAACATTTAAGAGAGGCAAGTGAGTTTGTAAATATCAGTATCAAATTCTCTGCATAGTATGTTTTTACCAATGGTAAGTATTTCAGTTGTCCATTGGAGCACGTATATGGATAACTTGATTAATTAAATAACAGTCTTTTTGATTTATTATTGTGCCATAGATCTCACTAATTACCAAAGACATTTTTGTTTTCCTACATTATATATCTTTTTATTTCACTTCTAATTGAGATTGAAAAATAAACATTACAGGAGTTAAAAGAAAAAAAAGAATAAGAGTTAAAAAGATACAGCAATAATGGCGAGAGAGTGACAATTGTTTTTTTCATAGGCCCAGCAAAATATGGGTAAAATGGAAAAAAAGAAGCCTTGTCCTAAATACAAAGAGACCTTATCTCTGAAGTTCTCTGGCATAAGACCGACTCTGGGCTCCAGTCATACTAGATTGTCCAACCCCTGATTCATTCTCTATGTCATGGTGAATTTTTTTTTTCATACATTAGCTGTTGTTGTTATCCAGTTTCTGCCATTGAAGATTCTGGTGTCTGTGCCAGAAGGATTCTGGTTTCTGTCTGATTTCTGATTTTCATCGAACTCAGGATGTAGAGAATCCTCCAGTTTCACTTCCCAATCAGATATGGAGCAAGTTATTGCTCTCGCTGAGTTATCTGGGTGTCAAGTGGACACTCCTTGGAGTAAAGTTGATTCCAGGGTAGTGACAGGTACCTCTACCCCTGGTAGAGGTTTGCCACCTGGTGATGTAGACAATTGTGGTTGTTTCCATAGATGGTCAATGGTTCAGAGGTGTATGGGCAATGCCCATTTTTTAGAGGCCTGAACCAAGTCATTATGCCAATGTTCAGGGTAAAAGGCCTAGCTGCATTACAAAATTTGTGTTCCTATCTCTATTAGATAATAACTTGTTTGCCTTTGTAATATTTCCCATTTTAATGTGCCTATGCAAAAGAGAAACTATGCCACAATGGATTATTGGTGCCTTTGAATAGCCAAGGGAATAAGTCCAAAAATCCCCTTAACTTGGTTCTAACATTAATTCTAAAGTAAGACTCTTCTACCATAATTACTTGTTGAGCGGATCACAAAGAAAGAAAACAAACAAACATAAAACAGCGAGCACAATTGTCACTGTTTAAGGAGATATTCAATGAAAGTTATAGCGGTTAAGGAAATACATCTAGGATATTCAAAGGAGATATGCATATCCTTTTTATGTCATTAGAAATAGTCGGGGGGAAGGTACTGAACACTGGACACCACTTTGGTATGTGATTTGGCCTTCTGGAGTCTGCAAAATGACTCCCAGCAGTTCCATATTGGGAAATGCCTTTGAGTGGGAATTAATCAAAAATTTAGTATGGTAGCAAACACAATTACACAATGAAGGAAGGAGGAGAACATGAGGCTGCTGAGAGCAAATAAGTAGGAACAGAGTACTAGTTTCTTCTCAGCCTGAGAGTCTACTTTCTTATTTTGGTAGCTGGTTGGCAACAAGCTTGGGTGGGGATTAAAGTAATATGCTTCATGGGGAGCTTTGAACTGAGGGTAAAAATGGTTAAATGTGGTGTAATTGGAGGTAGGAGTGAAGGAGTAAAGGAATAAAATGAGCTTCTGGGTGGCGTTCTGAATATGACAAACAAATTATATCCAATTATATTCAAATATTTTCTATACATTCCACACATGGGCACTAGCTCCTGTGCAGTTTCACAATGGACAGGGTTAGTAAGGAAAGTTGCCTGCAACTTCCTGAAGCCAGCACTTCTTGTACTGCCATTCCCCATGTTGGCAAAAACATCCACCTCCCAGGAAGGATAGAGATCCTTCAAGAGCTGGAAGTCTGAAAGTTCAAAGTCCCCACCAGAGCCCTCCCTCAGGAGCAGGGTGAGAAATGAAGAAAGCCTGGGGTAACCTTTAAGCTCCTCATTGGGACCCACCTCCCTGGCTCCCCAGGTGTGTGGCCCAGGAGTAGCCCTGGAGTTCCAAAAGAAGGAGGTGAAAGGGTGCTAGGGTGACCCAAGCCCCATACCCCTCCAAGGCCTGGTTAAAAAGGCCTTTGGCATGGCAGAAGCCCACCAAACCCCATGCTGGGAAAAACTCCCGGCTCCCAGCGAATTTATTTCTTACTAAATCTTTCTCTACACTAAAGTAGTACAGTTTCAATTAAACAGATATACATATGTTTGTATAAAGAAACTGAGTTTCAGTATTTCACCATAAGCTGGTAAGAAAGTAGCTGAACCTTCTATGGTCCAATTCTATTAATAAGATCATCTGGATCTTCAGCTTTCAGCCAACGTAAAATTTCAAAGACTGAATTTACCCTGAGTTCAAAGACATGAAACAACAAAACTATTAGATCAAGATACTGAATATTAAATGTACATTATATAATTAAAAAAAACTAAACAAAAGTGATTTCTGTGAGACAGAAAACAAATGAGACCTGTAAACATCTTAGCTTACTGCCTTGAGGGAATTCCTTGATCAGACAGGGTTCGGAAGAGAGAACTAGGAGAGACTGAAGAACTGGATGCTGAGGTTCAAAGTAGGTAAGTATGAGTTAATATGACAATATCGTTAAGAGGAGAGAACTATAGCCTAATACCTTGTGATCAGGTGGAATATCCCCCACTGTCTTTAGCAGAATACTCCCCAGTGAGAGCATTTTAGAAGTCAAAAGTTTTTCAGAATCATCCAATGAGTTAGTATTCAAACATCCGGGAAAGTACCTATTCAGTCATAGTCAGATAGAAAAACAACTTAATGCATACAGCAATTCAAAAATCCCTTATCTCAATAGTGGGAATAATAGAGGCTGTGTATTTTTTGTGGATCACTTAACAAGAGATAAAAACAAGACACTAAGGTGTCTAACTTAACTGCATACCAGAATGATAAAATTTAGAATATTTATGGGAATACCAAAATATCTACTCAGCAAGTCAATCCACATGGTCTGGCACTCAATCAACGATTTTCAGACGTGCAATGAAGCAAGAAGACACGAGCTATATTGAGGAGAATAATCAATCAATCGAAACTGACTTAAAACTGACAAAAGTGTTAGAATTAGCAGACTCAAGGACATAAACACAGTTATTATCCTTGGAATACATATGCCTAAAAAGTTAAAGAGAGATGCTGGAAATATGAGAACAATGTCTGAAATCAAAATTTGAGCACTGAAGAAACAGCAATAAAAACTACTCAAAACTTCAAACAGAAAGTTAATTTTAAAAAAGTACACCAGTAGTTAGTTGTGGGACAATTTCAGACATTTTTAATATTAACTTATTTTCTGAAATGGTGAAAAAAGTCTACAATAAAAATAAATTAAAGTAATTGTGACCAAAATGTTTAAAAATCTCATAAAACTTAAACATCCACATTTCAAGAAGCTAAATACTAAAAGAAGTAAAGGAAAATACGCAATCACTTTGCTAATAGCTTGGAACTGGTTATAAAAAGGAATTTAAAAAAATATCCAGAGGACAAAATACTTATCATAGACAAATAAAAACAAGGTATAGATCTTTCAGTTGAAAAACTCAGTAAAGAAATATTTTTAGGGTTTTTATTTTTTGTTTATCCTCTATTTGAATACGTATTCATTATCAAAAGTTTTTTGTATATTTAGAGTAAAATTCACACATTACAATTTATTTTGAGAGTGCTTTCACCATAGGTACTAAGTTATAATGATTTTCTTTCTTAAGCAATTATTTTCATTGTAGTAACATGGTTGCAGTAGTGTTAATGTTAATGCTTTCCAGATCAAGCAGCTTTCATTAAAAATAAAGTAACAATAGCTAGGGGTGTATATTGCATACTGACTAAGAGATCAATGGATCAATAGGGCTTAACTCTTATTAGCAAATCATGCAATAGCAACATTTATAAAGCAAATGCTAACAGAAAGTAAGGAGAAGCACTGATGGTCAAATATATTAGTGGGAGATTTTAATAACCCATTCTCATCAATGGAAAAATCACAAAAATATGTTAAAAAGAAAAGACCCTGGGCCAGAGAGATAGGATAGTGGTAGGGCATTTGTCTTGCATCCAGCTGAGCCAGGA
>PVKC010007406.1:15000-31815 GCA_004027635.1 Crocidura indochinensis
AATGAAGGTTGGGGTGATAGAGTTAAAAAGTGAAAATGAGCTTTACAGCGGTGTGCGAAAGGGCAGAATACCAGATGAACTTTTTACATACACAATACATACCTAAAAAATGGGATATATTATTAATATGTACAGTGCGCGCAGTGAACGTGTGAACTCATAAGTTCTTGCAAGAGACTGACTTAGTAAAAATGAATAGCTCATAGAGAACAAGGCTGCAGAGGGGAGGGTGGTGAATGGGGGAAAAGTCCAGGGTACCTTCGAGCCCCAACGGGGGTCTCACCTCGGTGGCTTGCCAGGCAAGTAGCCCAGGGAAGCCGTGGAGATATGGAGCAAGGTGGCAGCCGGGTGCTGGGGTTGCTCTCGTCCTGCACCCCCCTAGGCCTGGTTAAGCAGGCCTCCTCCGGCATGGCAGGGGCCTGCCGAACCCCATGCTGCTGAAACTCCCAGCGCCCAGAAAGGGAAGAGATTCGTCTTGTTGCTGGAGGCTGGAAGTTCAGCATCCCCACCCAGATCCGCCCTAAAGGGCCCGGTGGGGAATGGGGGAAAAGCCCAGGGTACCTTCGAGCCCCATGGGGTCCCACCTCGGTGGCTTGCCCAGGCATGTAGCCCAGGGAAGCCGTGGAGATATGGAGCAAGGTGGCAGCCGGGTGCTGGGGTTGCTCTCGTCCTGCAGGGCGGCAGCGGGGTGCTGTGGTTGCTCTAGTCCCGCACCCCCACCTAGGCCTGGTTAAGCAGGCCCACAATCACGGATTTTTAAAGACATTTTGCAGATGATGAAATGGGGTAACTATCAAACCATAAATGTTAACACTATTTTTTATATATTTTATTTAAACACCTTGATTACATACATGATTGTGTTTGGGTTTTCAGTCATGGAAAGAATACCACCCATCACCAGTGCAACATTCCCATCACCAATGTCCCAAATCTCCCTCCTCCCCACCCAATCCCTGCCTGTACTCTAGACAGGCTTTCTATTTTCCTCATACATTCTCATTATTAGGATAGTTCAAAATGTAGTTATTTCTTTAACTAAATTCATCCCTGTTTGTGGTGAGCTTCATGGGGTGAGCTGTAACTTCTAGGTCTTTTCTCTTTTGTGTCTTAAAATTATTGTTGCAAGAATGTCTTTCATTTTTCTTAAAACCCATAGATGAGTGAGACCATTTCTGCATTTTTCTCTCTCTCCCTCTGACTTATTTCACTCAGCATAATAGATTCCATGTACATCCATGTATAGGAAAATTTCATGACTTCATCTCTCATGACAGCTGCATAATATGGAAGAAAGAGGCCTAGTAGATATATATAGGACACTCCATCCCCAGAAACCTGGATACACATTTTTCTCCAATGTACATTGGACATTCTCCAGGATAGACTACATGCCAGCACATAAAACATACATCCATAATATCAAGAGGATAGAAATTTTGCAGGCTACCTTCGCTGACCACAGGGATCTGAAGTTATATGTGAATTCCAAAGGGACACAGAAAAATAACTTTAACACCTGGAAGTTAAACAGCCTCATACTGAATAACCAGTGGGTCCGAGATGAAATCAATGAGGACATCAAATCTTTCCTGGAAACAAATGATAATAAAGACACAAACTATCAGAATTTATGGGACATAGCAAAAGCAGTACTGAGAGGAAAATTTATAGCTTTGCAAGCACACATCAAGAAGGAAGAAGGGGCTTACCTGTCAGGAACCATTTCTAAGCACAGAGCTAGGAGTAACCCATGAGCACTGCCGAGTGTGACCCAACAAACAAACAAAAATTAATAATAATAATGAAACATAAATGAAATTAAAATTCCAAAAGAAAATGCTAATAAATTAAATGTTGCTGATTAAATTAAAATTCAAAACAGAAAGGGTTGAAAGTGAGAGCTGTATGGCATTTGCCTTGCATGCTGCTCACCAGGATGGATTCTTGCAGTCATCCTTGATGCAATTTTTATTTATTTTCATTTACTAACATGCACTTTCTTCCATGACTTAACCTCCAAAGTCATCATGAATCACCTCCAAATTGTTCTCAAATTTATTCTCCACCATGCCACT
Organism: Crocidura indochinensis; assembly: GCA_004027635.1. Taxonomy (NCBI): domain Eukaryota; kingdom Metazoa; phylum Chordata; class Mammalia; order Eulipotyphla; family Soricidae; genus Crocidura; species Crocidura indochinensis. The sequence goes on from PVKC010007406.1 coordinate 17,079, forward strand.
CCGCCTGTCCCCCTTCTTCTGCCAATCCTGAGTTTCCAGCATAATAATTTCACTTGGACAATCAAGACTGTTTAAGTAGTTTCTTATACCCAGTTATACCCAGTTTGTCCTTTCTCTAATCTGTTAGTTATCCCAATTTGAGTCTTAAAAGCATAAAAATAAAGGCAAAATGGTTTATTATTGCTTAGGACCCTTTAATAGCATTCTGATACTTCTAGAACAAAGTTCAGAAAACTTAAATGGCTTATAAGAACTTGCATACAATGAATGGCAATCTACTATTATTTCATCTTCTTACATGGCTTACTTTTTTTTTTTTTGGTTTTTGGTTTTTGGGTCACACCCAGCAGTGCTCAGGGGTTACTCCTGGCTCCATGCTCAGAAATTTTTTTATTTTCTTCAGGAATTGTCAGGGACTACTCCCACCTCAATGATCAAGGGTTTCTCATTGCAGTTCTTGCTGGACCATGTAGTTTGGTAATTGAATGTGGTGGAGTTTCTGCATGTAAATGATAGAGATATCTCCCAACCACATATTCTCTGAATTTTTTATTAAACTATAAAGTTGAATATATTTGAGTTTATAAACTTTATTAGGGTACTATTAAATATCTTGTTTAATTGGCCATCAAATAGACTCTTGCCTTGTCTGGAGTCCCACTTCATTGTCTATTTCACAAGGTCATATGAACTCAAATTTGAGATCTCAATTAAAATGTTATAACCTTGGCTCTTTTCAGAGACTAACATCCCTTTATATAAAATATCTTACATAGAGATGCAATATTATGTGGCTACATTCTTAAGTAAATCAAAATCCAAAAATGAAAGTAAATATCAAATCTGTTTTATAGCTAAGACCCCATTATCTAGCTCAGAAAAGACCTATTATAAAAACACGAAAATAATAAAAGGGAACAGGGCGAAGATGAGGATTAGAGTACATTCTTTTCATGCAGCAAGCTTGGATTTACTCTATCTAGTAGTGTGTGGACCCTAAACACTGCTGTTGGTATCCCCAAAAGAACAGAATGTGGACCACAGCAATAACACAGTGGTAGGGTGTTTGCCTTGCACGTGAAAGACCCAGGATGGACCTGGGTTTGATCTTCAGCATCCCATATGGTCCCCCAAGCCTGCCAGGGGTGACTTCTGCGTGAGGAGCCAGGAGTAATCCCTGAACGCATCCTGGTATGGAACCCCTCCCAAAAATAGAACAAAACAATAAAAATATATGTAAATGAACAAATGAATCATTTCCACACACCGAAAGATTATTGGCTTCCTATAACGTTTTTCTGAGATGAATCAAACCCTTCCCCATATATAGATTGGTAATTTGTTAATGATGTAACATCACCCAGGTCACTTTAGGGTGGGGCAGAAAGTAGAGAATGAGGAATGCATGAATAAAAACTCCAGGAGCTATTGCTGTAAGATAACTTTTATTACCAAGAAAAAAAGGAATATTCAGTTATACAACAATAGGGGAAACAGGATTTACCTGCACGAGGGAAGATTGAACAAAGAAAGAAAAGGTTCTTACTCTGCAGATGTATGTGCAGCGTACAGGTCTGGGGACATGACCTATGTGACTGAGTGAACATGAGAAGCTAGGTTTAGTTGTGACAGCCAGATGTTTGCTCTAACAAACATCTCCCTCTCCCCCACGCAGCTGGAGTAGGGATTTCTCAGCTTATAAGAGCCTCCTGTCTGGAGACTCAGTTTATAGGCAGGAAAGTCTGCTCTGTTAGCAATCTATTAGTATTTTTCTTTACGTAAGCACCATGATTACATACATGATTGTAGTTGAGTTTCATCATAAAAAGAACACTCCTCTTTACCAGTGCAACCTTCTCACCACCAATGCCCACCCTCCCGCCAATTTCCCTCCTTCCCCACCCTTTGCCTGTATTCCAGACAGGCGTTCTACTTTTCTCACTCAATAACATTGTCATGATAGTTCGTGTAGTCATCTCTCTAACCAAACTCACTACTCTAAAAGCTGGAGTGGCCATATTGGTATCTGATGACATAAACTCTAGACTCAGAAAAGCTCTAAGGGACAAAGATGGACATTTTGTACTAATAAAGGTATAAGTACAACAGGAAGAAATCACACTCCTAAACACATACACACCCAATAAGGACCAGCAAAATATTTAATACAATTGTTGACAAACCTGTTAGCAATCTCAACCAATCAATCTATTTCCTAAGAGCCCTCGCTACAGTAATTAGCATTAAAATCTTCACATTGTCACTGCATACTATGGATTAAAAAGTTTTTAGAAGAGTAACCTACAATAATTTTTTCCTTACTATTTATTTGTTCCAAACTATGCCAACTCTCATTGTTCTCATTTGGAATGTCTAGTTATGAGATTAAAATGTTAGCTGACTTCTAAAAGGTCAACGCTAGTTAGTATAATTTCTTTTCCTAGTGGAAGAGATCAACTTTTCTTTGGCCAAATTGAAGGATTTTGTTATGACAAATATAATTGTGATAGCTAAAGTGTTATCACCAAGTATATAAAAGAAAGAATACACACTATTAATAGGAGCAGTATGATGAATCCATACTAATAGAGGGCCTTTGACCTTCATTTTTTTAAATACTAAGTAAGAAATTTGAACATTAGAAGTATGGCATTTAAGACTAACTTTTTCTCTCTCACACAGTTTTGTAGAACTAACTAAACAGTTTAAAATATTTTATGCATTTCTGAGTAATCCCTTTAATCTAGGATAACAGTGATGCCTGAAAATTGGACCCATGTGCCATCTCTCCTGATGTCTATTTCACTGGCCAACTGAAGGAAAAATAAATGAAATTAACTCCACAGAAGAATATATGCCAAGTTCCAGGACATAAATTGGAGGACATCCAAGTGCAGGGCTTAAACTGTATCCTAAAATCCAGGCCAAATCAGCAAAATTATTTGCACAGAAATTCAATTTAAAAAAAAAAAAAAGAATGAGAACTAGGCAGATATGTAAAATAATAGTGGAAGCTAGAAGTAGTACGAGTGAAAAATCATATCAATCTGCACAAGTTTACATTTTTCATAAAATTTATGATACCTATCTATATTTTTATTAATAAAATGGGAGTTCATCTTGAAACTAAACTATCAAATGGAATTGGAAATATGTTATATTACTTAGTATGTTTTTCAGATGTCTAATAATCAATTATAATTCAATTTATAAGTAGAATACTTGTGAATATATATTGATAATATATTTTCATTGTCATATATTTATATATTTTGGTTTTGGGGACATACCCAGTGGCACTCAGGGACTACTGCTGGCTCTGGGCTCAGAAATCACTCCTCACAGGAAATCACTCCTTGTAGGGTTGGGGGATCATAAGCTGTACTGGGGATCAAACTCAGGTTGGTCAGGTTGCCCATGTGCAGGGCAAATGCCCTACCCACTGTGCTATCACTCTGGCTGCTGTCTTATATATTTATTAATTTTTTTCAGGCATATTCAGCTACGCTCATGGGTTACTCCTGGCTTCGCACTCAGGAATTATTCTTGGGGGTGATTGAAGGACCACATAAATGCCAATGTCCAATCCAGGTAGGCCATAATAAGCAAGGGAATCACCCTATATGATGTATTTTTGCTCTAGATTCTCATTGCCATATTATCAATTTTATCACATCATGAGATGTTTGACAGAAATTTTGTCTTACATATAACCTGATACAAAGAATCAGAAACTTACTTGTTAAATGTATCTGATTTCAGTCAGAACATACTCACACCCCTCTGTGATTTACATATTAAAACAATCAGAACAATGAACTCTTTAGCAACAGTTAATTCAATTAGCAATGATACAGAAATTTAAAGAAATGAGTTATTAGAGAAATATACATTTAGAGTTGAGAGTTAGAGAAGTCATGTATGCAGCTATAAATACCAATGTAATGATCTTCTACTTAAAGATGTTAGGAATATAAACACCAATGTAATGATCTTCCACTTAAAGATGGTATGAATAGCTGTAGTTATATTCTTAGAACTTCAAGGATTTTTTTGTATGTTTGTTTTTTACTTAGAGCTTTATTTTCTAAAGTTTATATTGAGTGATAACATAATTAGTTGAGTTGGAAATGTCAGATGGAAATGAAAACTCTAACACGAGCTGCATATGAATGTCTTCTTGGGAAATTCTTATGTCTTTGTTTTTCTTTTCTTGTCAAGCAGTATATGTCAGTGATTCCTACCCAAACAAAGAAATCTATCAAACTGGAGAAAGAAATTTTTAATATTCTCAGTGATGCTCAAGAGTTGCAAAGAAAATCTTTATGTTAAAAAATTAGAAGAAAAAAATTCCTGTGATACACAGAAACAATAATCACAAACAATTAATTATTCTAATTTTAAATAACAATAAAGAAATCTCTAGATTTCCTTTATTTTGAATGTTGCTTATCACAATGTTTTAGAAGTCACTAATGAATCAACATTATCTTCATGAAAAGTAAGGACTGTGCTTCAGAGTCACATTGTTGGCCCTGTCTGTCATGTTTTAAATGAGAAACGTGAAGTAGAAAAGATTTCCTCTCATTTACTTGCAAAATTTAATTTTGTTTCCTCAGTTGATTTATTTTACTAGATGAACTGCATTTAAAGAAAGTAAAAATATGAAAGCATGTTCATCAGCATGTTCATCAGCAGCTGCAAAACAATGTCACAATGCTGCTTTGCTTTTTATAAAATAATTTTGCTATCCAAATTAAATTGATACATTTATTCTCTTTTCTTCATCTCCATCAATAAGATAGTAGAAAACTAGAATATTGCATATTTTCTATATAAATATATGACAAAATTCAAATCTATTTGTATAAATAGTTAAAACATTACTATCATTAAATTTTGTGGTTTAATATTTTAACAAAACCTTAGTGATAATATTTAAAAAAATGTAGACTAATCCAGCCTTGTTGGAAAACAATATTGGTATTCCACAAAAAAACCTGGAAATTGAGCTTGCATATGATCCAATATTACTGCTCTTAAGGATATATTCTAGAATCCCCCAAAAATATTATGTAGAAAAGCCCTCTACATACGTATGTTCATCATAGCACTATTGACAATAGCCAGAATTTGGAAACAACCTAAGTGCCCAAAGGCTGTGGTACATCTACACAATGGAATACTCTCTCTGCAGCTGTTAGAAAAAAATGAAATAATAAAATTTGCTTATACATGGATGAATATGGACTGTATCATGCTGAGTGTATTGAGTCAATAGCATAGACATCGAATAATCTCATTCATTTGTGGGTTGTAAGAAAAATAAAGGTAAAAAAAATAGTATGGTATTAGCGTCCAGAGACAGATGAGGACCAGTCAATGGTGGAAAACCTGCCCAAATCAGCAGTGAGTGCAGTTTGGACAGAGAAGGGTCAATTATGAGTATGATAGTGAAACTTATCACTCTGGACAAGAGTTGGGTGTTGAAAGGGAAAAAAGTGATGTGCATAGCACCTTTCATTAACAATACAGTAATGCAAACTACAGTGTCAAATGGGAAAAGGAGGGAGGGAAAGAGAGAGAGAAGGAGAAAGAGACAGAGGGAGGAAGAAAGAGAGAAAGAGAGAGAGAGAGAGAGGAGAGAGAGAATATCTCTACCCCAGAGTGAGGCAGGGGAGGGCTGGAAGAAAACTAGGGACAGCAGTTGTGGGAAATATGCATTGGTGTAGAGCTTTTGCACATTGTATGACTGAACCTCAAACATGAACAACTTAGAATCTGAAAAAACAAAAGTCAACTGTATTATCAACAATCATGTAACCATAGTGATTAAATTAATTTAAAATAAATAGGAATACATTTCATTTTATTTCCAAAAGTTCAACTTTAATGAAAATTATCAGACAAAAATGAGATAATTCAGAATAAAATATACTTTTCTTTTGGATTGTTTTTGGGTCATGCTTTTTGGTGCTCAGGTTAAATATCGGGCTCTACACTCAGAACTCATGGGTTACTCCCTGGAACTCGGAAAGCAAAGAGACACTGTGATTAACTCCAGGTCTGTCCCATATAACACTAGTGCCCTTACCAGCTGTACTATTGTTCTATTGTTCCAATTTTTAAAATACCTTTTTTTTTTTGGTTTTGTCTTTGGGTCACACAGACAATATTCAGAGATATTACTCATGTCTCATGGGCTCAATGATGCAATGCTGTGGACTGGAGCAGCTGTTGGCAAGGCAAGCACCCTACTCACTGTACTTTTTCTCTAGTCCCCCCTAAAATACTTCTTTTTTGTTTTTGTTTTTGTTTCTGAGTCACACCCGGCAGCACTCAGGAGTTACTCCTGACTATGCACTCAGAAATTGCTCCTGGCTGACTTGGGTGATCATATGGGATGCTGGGATTCGAACCACCGTCCTTCTGCATGCAAGGCAAACACCCTACCTCCATGCTATCTCTCCGACCCCCTAAAATACTTCTTGACATCACAATCGACCAGCAGTTCTGACTTAACATGGCAAATTTAACCATCAACCAAATTTTGTAACTTTCATTTGACAGTTTTGGAAGCCAAACTAGCCCTTTAAGAAGACTACAAACTCAATATTAACTTACTGTACTTGTTGAGCTAATCAGTCATTGGACCTATTCCTCAAACAGTTACTTTTCCATTTTTGAAGAGTAATGTACTTGGGCAGCTCTGTATGATCTAGACTAATGATTAGACCTTCTCTTCGCTAACTGCTATATCAGTAACACAGTCCTTAATCAGCAAAGTCTGCTTTTGACAATTGAAAACATAAACATAACAGATAGGATTATAATACACACAAATCAATGACATTGATTTGAGCTTGCACTGTTGATGCATCATTTAGTCTTTCAGACAGGTATCCTAAATCATACAGTACAAGAACAACCTTCGGTTCACAGAGAACTTTTTCTTTTAGCACTGACCTCTACACACTTCAGCATTGCATTCATTTTTATTGTTAGTGGTGGTTCTTGGATTTAAAGAATGCTAACATTCAGCTGTAATTTTCTTAGTAATTTTAAAGTCCTCTGATTTTTACTGTGGAAAGGAGGAAAGAAATATATCAGAGCTGTCACAAATTATTCATACCTGATATCTTACGCCCCCTCACATTCAGAGATATTTTATTGAATTCTATATGCCTCTGTAGGAATGTGACTAGTCATTGAAGTTTAGTTGTATGGCAGAATTTGAAAGTCAATTCACTGAAAAATGTTCTCAGTATATGTTAAATGAATACCAAAATCACTAGCAATTAAATAATAATAGGAACCTATTTGCAGCTTATATTTAGAAGCATAATTAAAAATAGTCCTTGGGTTTTCATTTCAAGGTCATTCACTGACACATTCCAATGGTTCATTGGAATTCAGTAACAGTTGGATTCTCTTTGACTTGTGGGATAGGCTTAGCTCTTCAATTTATGAAGGCTCTAAATATGTGAGAAAGGAAATTAATATTTATTTAATATTTACTATATTTTTATTGTGATGGGTTCTTTTCTCTCTATATAATGATTTGACCAATAATAATTATGTTTCCTGATTTTTTAACATAATAATGTTGTTTTCTTTTTCTAAGGAAAATATATTGTGCTAAGCAATTTCCTTTCCTAGTTATAATTTTTTTTCTAAAGCTTATGAAAAGACATTGTTGTTTACAGAGGCTCAATAACTTGCAGAAAGTTGCTGCCACTTTTACTAAATGAGGAAATTCTAAATTTTATGTAATTCAGTAAAATTTAGAGTGCAGTTCTATTGTTTCCTGAGATCTCTTTCTAAACAAATGTAAAGTTCTGATCTTGGTGGGCTGAGTGATAACACAGTGAGTAGGGCGTTTGCCTTGCTACATGGCCGACTTGGGTTCTATATATGGCATCCTATATGGTCACTGACCCTGCTAGGATTGATTTCTGAGTGCAGAGCAGGAGTAACCTCAGAACGACATTGGTCATGACCCCCAAATAAATAAAACAAAACAAAAAAAAGCTTTGGTCTTTAAATCAGATATTGTAATATGCCAACAGGAGACAATTGCGAGACTAAACTTTGTGAGTAAATACAATGCATTTTTTAAATTGGTAGTATGTGGCACCTGGTAATTATTTAAGAAACATAAGGGGGTGGAACGATAGCACAGTGGTAGGTCATTTGCCTTGCACATGGCTGACCCTGGATGGACCTCGGTTTGATCTCCGGGGTTCCATACATTCCCCCAAGCCAGGAGTGATTTCTGAGCATATAGCCAGGAGTAACCCCTGAGTGTCAACGGATGTGATCCAAAAACAATAGCAAATAAAATATTTAATCATTTTGTGTCATATTAGGCTGCTATATTCCAAAAATAGTTACCTTCTCACTATACTTTTATTTTACTGGATAACACAAAGCATTAAAAACATAAAAATATTCTTATTTTACTCCAACTGCACAGTAATTAAATATAGCAAGGTAAAAATATTTATTAAAAGTATTATTTGGGGCCGGAGTGATAGCACAGCAGTAGGGTATTTGCCTTGCATGCACCTGATCTGGATGTACCAGGTTTGACTCCTGGCATCCCATATGGTCCCCTGAGCCTACCAGGAGAGACTTCTGAGCGAAGAGCCAGGAGGAACCCTAGAACGTTGCCAGGTATGGCCACAAAACAAACAGCAAACAAACATTAAAAGTATTATTTATACTTTATATTTATCAAAGAGCTTTTTGTCTATGTATAGTATGTAAAATCAACATGTAAGAAAACATTTTATGAATAATACTTACTAAAAGCTGTGATATTTGTTTTTAAGTCATTATTTTATGTTTAAAATGTTTATTATACCAGAAAATAAAGAGATATTGCAAGTAATACATTTTTGGAATTTATCTGTTGTAACTATGATGCAAATTATGTTTAAATATTCAGACAATCTATACATTTTTCACAATAATTACTAATTTATTTTTACTATCCTTAAGGAAGTGTAAAAAATGTTTCGTTATTTGAGATTTGAGTTTGTTAATTAGTTTATCTACTACATTAGCATTTTATTAGAACACACATTTACAAAATGGTTGAGTTTTCAAAAATGCCATGAGAAAACTATTTTAATTGATGTCATTTTCAATTTATGACTATTGAAATACAAGTATTTGCTATTTGCATCTCCAGATCTTGGTTTCTCAATGCGGCCTATTACAAGCCTAGAACTGACCATTCCTGCTACAGTATTTTTGTAACTGCCATCACTCAACATCCGAAAATAGCAGTTTTATCCAGACTTACAATTAGAAGCCTTTTGAAGTGCACTACAAAGTTGGTGAGATGTCTCAGCAGGAGTTGGCTCTTAGGAAGACTTCTTGTCTATTCTAGGCCAGGAAAAGAAGTCTGTTAACATTACTTTTTCAGAAAGGTTGTGTTTCAAAGTGGGCAATCCTAAGAGTTACAACAATCAATGAGTTTCCTTTAAAACATTGCAGTAAGTGCAGTGCAGAAATCAGAACTAATAACTATTCCACTAGATTGTGGAATTTTCTTTCCATTTGGTATTCTCAGGTGAATACACATCACCATCTCTGTCTAAAAAAGTTATGAACAGGAGCCCGGGAGATAGCATGGAGGTAAGGCGTTTACCTTTCATGCAAAAGGTCATTGGTTCGAATCCCGGTGCTCCATATGGTCCCCCGTGCCTGCCAGGAGCAATTTCTAAGCTTGGAACCAGGAGTAACCTTGAGCACTGCCGGGTGTGACCCAAAAACAAAAAACAAACAAAAAAAAAGTTATGAACAGACAGAACATGAGTCACTACACGCATAGAATATTTAATTGTCTAGTGAGATTGGTAAAAATCTCAACAGATCAGCATTGGATATGCAGAACAAGAAAAACAATAAAGTTGGCCTTGACACATTTACAATGCTTGTTATCACATCAACCCAAGACAGACTTGATGGACCCACACAACAAAAATATGTGATAAAAACTTGTGACCATATAGTAAACTGGAAAAGGCAGGCTGACATTTTTAGAAAGTTCATTTATAATTTTCAATAACAGACATAATGTTATAGACTGATAATTCTGTTTCCTAATAGGTTAGGTTCTGAAATTGGATCATTTATCTATGCAGTATTTTTGTATATTTTTAATATTCTGAAGCATTGTGCTATCCTGTTAAAAAAATTTTTTTTTGTGGTTTTTGGGTCACACCCGGCAGCTCTCAGGGGTCACTCCTGGCTCCATGCTCAGAAATTGCTCCTGGCAGGCACAGGGGACCATATGGGCACCGGGATTCGAACCGATGACCTTTAGCATGAAAGGCAAACGCCTTACCTCCATGCTATCTCCCAGGTCCCTCCTGTTAAAATTTTTTAAGTAGTTTCAGAAGCTAAAGTTTATAAATATACATGATTATGTTATGCTAAAAAAGGAACCTAAAACTTGATTCTAAAAGAACTTATGATCATTGTTTCTACAAGTTTATATTATAGGTAATATTTTCATAAAACCTAGACATTTTTTGCTCTCTGAAACTACTTTTAAAGATATTTTATTCTTTCTCATCTGTGCACTTAGTATGCCAATTTTGTTTGCAAAATCGTGTAAAATGAAATGTCGTTGACCTGGGTCCAGTCTCTGGCAGTCTATATTATGTACTAACCATTGTCAGGAGTTACTCTGTTATACCCTCAGCTTTAATTCCCCAGCCCTCACCCCTGCTAAGCAAAAGATGTAATGTCAGTCTTGCATCTCCTGCGCAATCCACCGCCACTCAATAAAAGAATGTGCTCTGATAAAACTTAATCATAATAAGGAAAGGCACGAGTTGTGTGTCCGGTCCTTGACATTTTTACAAAAACAGCATCAGCCAAAGTCACCAACCCTTAGGAAAACAGGACATACCTAAGATAAAGTATGCTATCCCTCTTAAAGTTTAGCAAGCCCAGCTGACATTGTCTTTTTATGGAATTACCCCCCCTTTGGTCAGCTTTGGCCACCTGTGCCTATATAAACCCCCTCCTCTCCGTTTCTTTCAATAAAATGGTATTGTTCTGACAGAATCCCCCCACAGTTTCTGTGTGCAGGCTCTCACACCACCACTGAGGAACTTTCCATCCTTCCAACCTCTGCTAAAATATAGAAGTCATTAGGAATAAAGAGATAAAACTAAAAAGAAAAATTAAAGGAAAATCTGAATAGACCAATGAATGTTTAATTCTAAAAAGTGATCTTTTCCTCAGTTTCTCTTGCTCTGCTATTCAAACTTTCTATTTAATGGTTTATATAACATAGATTTTTTTTTGCCTCTCCTAAGTGTAGTTTTCTCATTTTTGCTTTCTTGTCATTTGTTGACTATGTGTACCATCATGTTTTAGAGATCATGTAAAATCCTCGGTATAGTGTCACTGAAGTTATTTTCTTTTATAGATCTAGTTGGTTCAAGTAAAGACTTCTGTGATATTATTTTCACATGTCGAGGTTGGTTTGCATTTATGTGGTTGTGGCTTGTTTATTATACTTGCTACTCTTGAAGGGTGAAATATTGTAGTTGGCCTCCCTGGAAAACTCAGAGATTAGATTTTACCACTCATTTCCTTCTTTGCCAGTCTTAGGTATAAATTTTTTTTTATTGTGAGGTGTAAAGAGTAGAAAGGCTTTGTCATTCAGTACAAAAACAAATGAATGTAAGTAAGTTGGGGCATGAGGCATAGAGTTTGATCTGGAGGGTTGATTAAACAAGCAGGGAGTCTGAGATGTGAATGTGGGTTTAATGACATGAGTAGAAAACTGTTGGAACACAGTCAGAAGTAAAGGAGATCTACTTCCAAAAAAGATCAGGTTCCAAAAATTCCCAGGATGTCAGTGGAAGTTCACCACATTAGGAAGGTTGAATGAACAAACAGAGGTTCTGAGATGTGAATATGGAACTACTGAATGGGTAGAGATTTGTCCTAACACCAATCAACAGATTTAATGCAATCCTTATCAAAATCCTGAGTTTGCACAGAAATAGAACAAAATATATTAAAAAATTCATATTAAATCACAAAAAAGAACATATAAAGTTAAGAAATTTTGAAGAACAAAGCTAAAAATCCTGCTTCCTTATATTCAAGATATACTAAAAATATTAAAATAATCTAAACAATGTTCAAATGGGACAAAATACACTGATTAAAGCACTTTAACAGAAAGCCTAGAAATAAAATCTACATATTATTCATATCAAGAACATAGAATGGGGCCAAAAAGATAGAAGAACAATGGGTAGGGTGCTTGCCTTGAATAGGGCTGAGTCCTGTTTGATTCTTGACATTCCATATGGATCCTAGTGCACAATCAGGAGTAATTTTTGAGTGCAGGATCAAGAGTAGCCCTGAGTATCAGCAGGTCCTCCCCAAAAGAATATACAATGGAGGGGTCGGGCAGTGGCGCTGGAGGTAAGGTGCCTGCCTTGCCTGCACTAGCCTAGGATGTATCGCGGTTTGATCCCCTGGTTTCCCATATGGTCCCCCAAGCCAGGAGTGACTTCTGAGCGCATAGCCAGGAGTAACCCCTGAGCGTCACTGGGTGTGGCCCAAAACCCAATATATATATACACAATGGAGAATGGAATGCCTTTTCATTAAATGTTGGAAAACGTCACATGCAAATGATTCAATAATCCCCAATCTTACACAAAATTAGTACATAATTGATGAAAGCTTTGAACATAAGACATGAAACCATAAAACAGGTAGAAGAAAACATAGATAATTGCTTGATATGGGCCTTTGAAATATTTCTGTGAAATAATAAAAATATGTAAAATTTGGCCTATTTATCCATGAAAATAAAACTTATATTAACATACTTTATTGTATATTCATTGATTATTAAAATGTATTCAAAATATTAACTTGTGAGTGAGCAATAGAATGCCTGTCTCTTATTTTTGAGTATAATTTTTTTTTTTTTTGGTTTTTGGGCCACACCCGGTGATGCTCAGGGGTTACTCCTGGCTATTCGCTCAGAAGTCGCTTCTGGCAGGCACGGGGGACCATATGGGGAACCGGGGGATAGAATCGCGGTCCGTCCTAGGTCAGCGCAGGCACCTTATCTCCAGCGCCACCGCCCGGCCCTGAGTATAATTTTTTATTTCTTTTTTTAAGCACCGTGATTACAAACATGATTAAAGTTTGGTTTTAGTCATACAAAGAACACCCCCCCTTCACCGGTGCAACATTCCCACCACCCATAGGGGCCATGTTGCTTTGAAAAAGAAAGAAAAAAAATATATGACTACTAATCTAGGGTTTTGGAGAATTGAAACAAGGAGTTTTAAAACTGCATTAAACAAAGCTTTACCATACATTATTAATATAAATTTTATTTGCATGAATAAATAGGACAAATTTTACGGAATTAAACAACTCAGAAAGCTCAAGGTAATCAACCTTGTATTACAACAATATCATAGGTAATCTATTGAATAAAATATCTAAAAACAAATAGGAGTGGTAACTTTGATTAAATATTTAGAAAAGTACTTATACAGCTTATAAAAATAAGCATAATCTGTAAAATCATCTTTCTAAAATATGAAAATAAATGTGAAAGAAAAAATTAGGAACAATTAATGAAGAAAATCATTAATTATGAATTTCCACTTAATTCTTAACTGAATAAAATTTTCTAAAAATTCAAGGTTGAAAATGGAATGCTTATTTGCCCTTAATGTAAGTAATATTAGCTTATCTGAAAATATCTTACAGTTTCCATAGTAAATGGAAATTTAATTTAACTAATTAGATTTTAATGTTTTAACAGAGTATTCATTGCATTAAAAGTATAATGCAGAAGAAACTATTAATAGAATAAGCTTAGATTAAAGAAGAAGTAGATTTGTTGTGTAGATAATAAAATCTATCTTCATGGTACTAGACTTAGAAAAGGCCAATCAATAACTCTGAGCCTAAATTTGGATTAAATATTTTTGGTTTACTTAGACAAAGATGCCCTAAATTATATAGAAACCATTCTCTATAAAGCCTGAATTTCTTCCTGACTTCAAGTTTGACAGTTAAGAAAGTGATACTGATCACAATGCTTATTGTTTAATAATAGAAAAAGATGCCAATTTATTATGAATAATGAACTTTTTCAATTATAAATAAAAAATTTACTATAAAGTTCTTTATGAGAAATCGTGTATATTTTCTAGGTAATGATGTCAAAATATAGTAAGATATCAGAAAATGTGATATTATTTTCCCTACAGTGTTTCTTTATTTGAGCAAAAAATGCATAGTTCTAAAGCGTATTTCACATGCTGTTCCATTTTTTAGGATTATACAAAGAGGTCTTGGAGTCAAGTTGGCTGGGAAAGTTTGTTATGGAGATGGGAGTGAAGAATAATAGGAATGTCAAGGAAGAGGAGAGAATGGAATAGAAAGAAATGAGCTAAAATAAGACATCATACATAGAAAGGCTGTTATTCATGTTCAGCACAGTGGAAAGATGAACCATCTTGTGAAACTCAAGATTCAGCTACTTGTACAGAATTTTTCTTTTTCAATCATGCATAAAATGAGGCCAGTAAAAGTAAAACTTTATTAGTGATGAGGAAACAGAATTTTAAATGCAACCAAAAAAATTAAATAAATATAATTGACCTTGAGAATGTTTGCTACTAGAATGGGTTGATATTTAAACTGTTGATTTATCATAATT
>PVKC010007407.1:0-29548 GCA_004027635.1 Crocidura indochinensis
ATTATCCTTAATGGAGAAAAATTAAAAGTCTTTCCTCTAAATTCTGATACAAGACAAGGCTGCCCTCTATTACCACTCCTATTCAACATAGTACTGGAAGTACTTGCTATAGCTATTAGACAAGAAAAAGATATCAAGGGAATCCAGATAGGAAAGTAAGAAGTCAAGCTTTCACTGTTTACAGATGACATGATACTCTACTTAGAAAACCCTAAAGACTCTACAAAAAAGCCTCTAGAAACAATAGATTCATATAGCAATGTGGCAGGCTACCAAATTAACACACAAAAATCAATGGCCTTTTTATACATCCATAAAGATAGGGAATAAACTGACATTTAAGAAAACAATCCCATTACATTAGTGTCACACAAACTCAAATATCGTGGAGTCAATTTGACCAAATATTGAAGGACCTATATAAAGAAAACTATAAACCCTGCTCTTAGTTATGAGAGAGAAAATGACAAAATGGAAACACATACCATGCTCATGAATTGGCAGGATTAACATCATTAAAATGGCAATACTCCCCAAAGCATTGTACAAATTTAATACAATCCTTCTAAAAATACCCATGACATTCTTCATAGAAGCGGATAAAACACTTTGGAGATTCATTTGGAACAATAAACACCCACAAATAGCTAAATCAATCCTTGGGAAAGGAATATGGGTGGTAGTATTTTCCCCAACTTTAAACTGTATTACAAAGCAATAGTTATCAAAACAGTATGGCATTGGAATAAAGACAGACCCTCATATCAATGAAATAGGCTTGAGTACTCAGAGAATGTTCCCAGACATACAATCACCTAATTTTTGATAAAGGAGCAAGACATCCTAAATGAAGCAAGGAAAGCCTCTTCAACAAGTAGTATTGGCACAACTGCTAAGCCACTTGCAAAAAAAAGAGAGCTTAGACACCCAGCTAACATCATGTATGAAAGTAAAATCCAAATGGATTAAAGACCTTGATATCAGTCTGAAAACCATGAGGTATATAGAACAACACGAAGATAAAACACTCCATGACACTGATATTAGAGGCATCTTCAAGTACAAAATTGTACTCTCTTGGGGCCAGGCGGTGGCGCTGGTGGTAAGGGGCCTGCGCTAACCTAGGACGGACCGCGGTTCGATCCCCCGGTTCCCCATATGGTCCCCCGTGCCTGCCAGGAGAGACTTCTGAGCGAATAGCTAGGAGTAACCCCTGAGTGTCACCGGGTGTGGCCCAAAAATCAAAAAACAAAAAGAAAAGAAAATTGTACTCTCCAAACATGTGGAAGCACAGATAAACAGATGGGAATATATTAAGTTGAGAAGCTTCTGCACCTCAAAGGAAATAGTGCCCAGGACACAAGAGCCACACACTGAGTGGGAGAAACTATTCACCCAATACTCATCAGATAAGGGGCTACTGTCCAAAATATATAAGACACTGACAGAACTTCACTAGAAAAAAAAGTCTAATCCCATCAAAAAATGGGGAGAAGAAATACAAGTAACCAAAAGGCACATGAAAACAATACTCCTCATCCTTAATCATCAGGGAGATACAAATCAAAACAACTATGACGTACCATCTCATACCACAGAGATTGAGCACATCACAAAGAATGAGAACAAGCAGTGCTGGCATGGATGTGGAGAAAAAGGAACTTTTATTCACTGCTGGCGTGATATACCCTTGGAACACAAAAATAAAATACAAAAATCTCGATGTCACACCTATATTCATTGCAGCGCTATTTTCAATAGCCAGACTCTGAAAACAACCAAAATGCTCTTCAACATATAAATGGCTAAAGAAACTATGGTACAATATACAATGGAATAATTTGCAGCCATCAGGAGAGATGAAATCATAAAATTTTCCTAAACATAGATGTCCATGGAATCTATTATGCTGAGTGAAATAAGTCAGAGGGAGAGAGATAGATACATAATTATCTCATTCATCTATGGGTTTTAAGAAAAATAAAAGACATTTTTGTAATAATTCTCAGAGACAAAAGAGAATAGGGCTGGAAGGTCCAGCTCATGACATGAAGCTCACCACAGAGTGACAAGTGTAGTTAGAGATATAACTATATTCAGAACTTTCATAACAAAGTGAATGAATGAGGAAAGTAGAAAGGCTGTCTAGAGTACAAGCTGGGGTGGGATGGGGAGGAGAGAGATACACAGGACATTGGTGATGAGAATGTTGCACTGGTGAAGGGGGCGTGGTCTTTACATGACTGAAACCCATCTACAATCATATTTGCAATCATGGTGTTTAAATCAAGATATTTTAAATAAAAGAAAAAAAGAGAACATAGAAAGTTTATAAAAAAGAAAGCACATTTGTGAAAATTATATTTCTCTAATAAAGTAATTAAACATGTCAAAAGGTTTAATAATTTCTTGTGTTAGTTTTTTATTCTGTTAAACCAGTGTGTTCCTACAGGGATGATAGCATCAAACAAATGAAGTTGTGAGAAATTCAAAGCAGTTATTGATTCTGTGATGTTTAGGTGTGTGTTCTCAGCTGCCAGGCTTCCTGGAAGAAGGAAGATATGGAGGGACGGGCACTCACACTTATCTCCAAAATGCCCTAGTAATATCAGCCCCAAAGTTGTGTACCTGACGTTTGGTCAAATTGGTATTTCCGAAAGGAATCATAAAGGGTGGTGAGGTAGAGCCACTGAGAAATTGTGATTTTGGGTGATGGAGAAAACAAATATGGCTTTGGAAGGGTGAGAGTTTGGCCTTCCCTCTCCTCCATAGATGGGTGGCTTTCTGCTTTGTTGACCTTTTTTGCGGGGGAATGGTTTGGTTTTGGGGCCACACCTGGTGCCGTTCAGGGTTACTCCTGTCTCTGTGCTCAGAAATCGCTCCTGGCAGGCATGAGGGACCATATGGGATGCCGGAATTCGAATCAATGACGGTCCAGGGTCGACAGCTTATGAGGCAAACACCCTACTACAGTGCTATCTATCCAACTGGTTTTACCTTTGTTTTTCATGGATTTTGGTTTACATCGCATTCCATATCTGTGGATATGGCCCATTTCAAACAAGGCAACTGCGTTTGTGGGTCTCTCTCTGCTGAGGTTCAGTGAGGAAGCTGAAGTCGTGGGGCAGGTTCTGATAAATCGGAGGTCTGGTTCCATTGTGCTTTAACAGCTGTAACCAAAGCAGAAAGCTATATGGGCTCGAGGATGGCAGTCCTCTAACAGTTCAACACAAGGACACATCTGCGCCTCCTTTCCCTGTGGCACTCTTCCAACTTGGCGCTTTTATCCCATTCTTCTATGTTACAATGATGAAATTACTAAAAACGTTCTAAAACTAAAAACACCCGTGGGTGTTTTTCTGTAAAATCCAGATACCTGGTTGGTCTGGCCAACCACCATGGTTTTCCTCATTATCATTATCACTAATTCACACGTGTAAGCACCTGGGCATTTCCCCTTATTCCTGAAGCTTTCTAATTAGCATATCACCTCTTCCCACAGATTTGGTTGAAAGGACCCAGGCATGCCAGGAGCACAACATATTCATCTAATTTGTCAAGAAAGCATGAGCATGACTTTTGAAAAACATCATACAGATTTAACAAAAACATCACTGTCACAAACATTATAAACAATAAACTATTGTAAACATGTTTGCTCAGATTCTCTAGTCCATGGATGCCTGAACTGGAAGACTTTGGGTCTCTTAGATATTTTCAGGCATTCATTGCAACGAGCAAACAAATCAAGTGGCTTTCATTCACATTTTTCATGTGTTTCACAATACTAAGGAATTTTCATATACTAAAATTTGCACGGATTGTTTGGAAAACTATCTGCTCAATATATTTGCCCTTTTAAAAACTGTATATGATTTGTAACTTTTGTGTTTAGTGCAAAATGTTTGTCTAACAGTCCAGGGATCCTCAATCTTTTTTTTAAACAAGGGCCAGTTCACTGTCCCTCAGACTGTTTGAGGACCAGTTTATAGTTTAAAAAACTGAACAAATTACTATGTACACTGCATATATCTTATTTAAAAGTAAAAAACAACATATAGGAACAAATACAATATATAAAATAAAGAACAAGTAAAGCTGAATCAACAAATTTGCTAGTATTTCAATGGGAACTATGGTTCTGTTTGTGGTGGGCTCTAGTTTGAGGACCTCTGCCCAAGATTGAAAGGAGGAGGCAAGACACAAAGAGAAGATGAGTTGAGGGTACAGTACATACCCACACAAGTGCCTTGTGGCTCATAATAAGTTTATTAAGCAGGACAGTCAATTACAACAAAAACACCCAGTGGGATGAATAAGTATCCTTTGCAGGCTGTAGATGGCCAGTAGGCCATAGTCTAAAGACACCTGGATCCCTCATCCTTTTGCAAGTGTTATTTTTTCCAATTCCAAATATTAAAAGACTTTTTCCACTCTTTCTGTATTTTTTGGATTCCCTTCAACATTGTCTGTGTATATTTAAATTTATCTTTGAACTCTTAATTGTGACCTGTTGGTATATGTGCACATTTTATGCTAATAGAATGTTGATTACTATAATTTTATAAGAAAATTTTAAATTAGAAAAATAGCCCTTAACTACATACTTTCTACTGTTTATAGTGAATATTTGTAGTCTTTTGGGGATTCACATAAGTTAGAGTAATTAAATTTTTCCATGAAAAAAATTGATATTTAGTAGAAATTATACAACATGAATTCATGAATCCGGATATATTTATATTTATCTATATATTAATTAAGTTTACAGTTTGCAATGTAGGACACTTTGATCAATGTGATCAAATTTTTTTCTAAGGTTTTCACTTTTTTGTTGCTATTGTAAAAGAGATTATTATCATGATTATGTGCTTAAAATGTAAATAAAAATCAACATATTTTACATAATAATTTTGTATGTTAAATTTTATTTTCATTTGCAAATTTGATTTAGAAATGTTACTGATTTTGCTAATTATAAGATATGTAGCATTTATAATTTTATAAAATCACTTCATCAGCAGTTAGAAAAACTTTCATTCCTTCCTTTCCAGCTCCAATATAACTTGGTAAATAAAAGTGCTCAAAGTTAGCCATTTTCTAGTGATTTTATTTTTCTACCTACTATGAAACATAAAAAAATAAAATCTTGTAGAGACTGGAGTGATAGCACAGCAGTAGGGCATTTGCCTTGTAAGCAGCAGACCAGAGAGAGACCCATGTTCAGTTCCTGGCATCCCATATAGTTCCCCGAGCCTGCCAGGAGTAATTTCTTTTTTTTTTCCAGCCACACCCGGTGATGCTGAGGGGTTACTGCTGGCTATGCACTCAGAAATAGCTCCTGGGTTGGGGAACCATATAGGACACCGGAGGATCAAACCACAGTCCTTCCTAGGCTAGCGCTTGCAAAGCAGATGCTTTACCTCTAGCGCCACTGCTCTGGCCCCAACCCAGGAGTGATTTCTGAGCACAGAGCCAGGAGTAATTCCTGAACGCAGCCAGGTGTGGCCCCCAAACCAAAAATTAATTAATTAATTAAAAGCATGTAAATATAAGCAGAAAATAATTTTATAAGACTCGTTATTAATTAATAGCAAAATTTCTCTACAAATTAAGGCATAAAATATTTTCCACCCAATAAAAGCAAATTCTTAAAAACTTATAAAAACCAACTTATTAAAATTAACTTATTAGATATCCTAATTATTGATGAAAGTCATCTAAAGTTCAGAACATTAATTTGTTGAATGTTTAGGACTTAAAGCATAGTTAGGATCTATTGAGACAGTGAAGGAGAATAACATATAATTCTTTGCAAAATCAGGGGAATGGATATATTTCATACTTGCCAATAAATTTTTCTTATTGTGCAACTTTTTCAATATTTTATTTGTTATCATAATTCAGATAGAAGTCCTAGTGAAATAAGTATACCTCCAAATCTTTAATCAATACTAAAATATTGCTTCTAGTTATTTTATACAAATGCTAATGTGATTTCTTGCGCAGTAATATTAAAACCATTTATTCTACCATAACTGTTTTTTTCATTCTTAATATAAAGTTCTGGTGATTCTTTAAATTTTTTAAACCCTAGCTAACTGGAAGAATCATTTATTAAAATGTTAAAATTGTGAAGTGCAGACTTATGATTCAGGTTTGGAAGTAGGCCACATCCTTGCTATACAGATTCCTTGGGGTATAACCTAAGATCTAGACCAAAATGTCAGGGAATCTGCAAATATAGTTTCAATTTGTTATGCAGGAAAGGAAAAGTTGGATTCTGAGTTAAGCAAACAGTTTCTAATGAAACCCTGGTCTTGACATTCAATGACTCTGTGCTTCTTTCTTGGGAGCCATATGCTATGTGTTGGCTACCAGAAGACTCTATCTCCATATAGTCAGTGAAGAAAATCTTTTCAAAGCCTCCCAGCTCTTTAAGGCTCAGTGCCCTATCTTCTGATCTAGGTCTCATGTGATTAATCTAAATTTAGTTTGCTTCTCTTCACTAGTGATTAGTACAAAATGGGCACATGACCCAGTTTAAAATGAAGACAGATTAAATTTAATATGACACGTACTAAGGGGGATACAATTAAAAAATTCTCTAGTATCCTGGGTAAAGTTGTATCCAGAAATCATATCAGCAAACTTGCTTTAACACCAGTTCTTTAGGATACATCTAACAATGTGTAGCCTAATTCAGAATGTGGGATTCATACCAGATAAAAGCAGTGGAATTCAAGATGGCAGCCATCATATAGTAGTCAGTTAGGAGCTAGTGATAAAACCTAGATTCTTAGGCCTGCACAGAGTTTATTATACAAAGCAGATAGAGTTTAATCCTTGTACTCACTAGTACCCTGAGTCACAGTAAATGACACAGATCTGGGGGAGTACCAACCAATGATATTCTGAAGCAAAGAGAAAAAAATATTTTCTGGCATCAGTGACTAAGTAAGTTTCTTTGTTTCTTTGGGGTGTCCCCAGGAGCTGGGTCTCTTTGCTGCTTCCCTTTCTTCAGAGAAAACTTCTTTTATTAGAGTTCCTTTTTTCACTGTGTTTCTTCTTTTAAATTTTAATTCTAAATATGTACACAAACTTCCTGTTCCCCTAAGACATAATTCTCAAACTCCCTATTAGTATAGTTACCAAATTTAATGACTTGACTCTGATGTAGAATAGCTAATAACTATACTAAACTTTACTTAGAAAAAATTGCAACGGATTAGCCATATAATCATTTATAAGATAACATCTATTTTCCTTTAGCTTGACTAAGGAAATAATAACTAGAACTTCAGGATGTTGAAGTAAGTTAAACTAAGTCAAGCTAGCCATAAAAGATGCCCCAAACAGTGGACATTACTTTCTTCCAATTAAAATAATAGACTACCTGGACTGAAATGCTGTTATTTAGAAACAGAAGAGCATCTAGTTGATTTATTGATATGATGTTCACTGCTCTTTAAAATTAAATGACTTTTGGGGGTCCGGGAGATAGCATGGAGGTAAGGCGTTTGCCTTTCATGCAAAAGGTCATCGGTTCAAATCCCGGTGCCCCATATGGTCCCCCGTGCCTGACAGGAGCAATTTCTGAGCATGGAGCCAGGAGTAACCCCTGAGCACTGCCGGGTGTGACCCAAAAACCATAAAATTAAATGACTTTTAAAATATAATGCAAAATTACATATTTGGAGATTTGGTCTAAGGGGTTAATTAGAAGTGGTTTATAAAAGGATCATCCCAAGACACTAACTGAACCCATTTTTTGAAACGTCCTCTGTAGATGTGCTGATAGGGAAGTTCACAGCAATGCATGGCCACATCGCTGCCCAAGAAATAAAGGAGTAGTCAGGGGGATGAGAGGAAGGCTATTTGGGGAAGGGAAAAAAACAAAGCAGTTACATATTGTTGAATTAAGTGAGTTTTATTACAAAAACAAACGAACTAAACCTACTTAGAGAATTCATTCTAAAGCATTGAAAACAGTTAAGGCGATACATTTGTACTTCTTATCAGAAGTGCCCTGTATTTAATGTACCCACTCCTAACATACTGATGCAATTTACTTAAAAATAATGAGGTAATAAATTAAAAGTAGTAAGAAAAGAGTTTGAGAAAGGTCCAAGTATCAGTTTATAGACCTGAGAATTAGTGTCCACTAATTATGGCATGGATAGAACTGATGATTAAATATTAAAATAGATTAGAGATGAGAGTAAGGAAATCACTTTCCTGGCCATCTGGGGAGCAGAAATGATATTGGCATTGCATGTGTGTTGGATATTGCTTTTTCATTTTCATCCTAGTGCATCATTATGCCAAGTTCAAGGAAACTTGCTAAGACTACACAATCACTGCCATGTGCTTTCCACTGAGTCACCCTATTATGTTCTCAATCTGACTTGCTGGATTTCATGGGAACACAAGATGCCAAGGATCCTCTTCCATCAAAGGAAAAGACCTTAAATCCAGGGGACAGTTCAAGTCATTGCCAGGCATCCCCAATATCGATGCCACATGGTTTGAAAGATCTTAGACATTGCTCCTGTTTCTAAGGACCTCAATGCCTTTCTATTGACTGGCATTTCAGAATATGTATTTTGGCCATCAAATCAATGGACTGTTTCTGTATAATCCTCACTACCCCTGTCTGGATATATATGGTGATTACCCATCTCCTTATTCATGAGTTTTGTAACAGTCACTGCATTGATTTTATCATTATCATTATTATTTTTGTATTTTGGGTCACACCCAGAGGTTACTCCTGTGCTCAGGTATCATTATCATCCCTGGCATTGCTTTGGAAGACCATATGGGGCGCCCAAGATAGAACCCGTGTCTCTATCACTTGCAAAGCAAGAGTCCTATTTGCTGTATTACTCTCAGGCCCCACAATTGTTCATTTATATGCCAATTCTAATTTATATTCTAGTTTGATTATTCTCACAATATATTTATAAGAATTTATGTTTTGTATTTGTTTTAGAAATATTAACTGCATTGGATATTGGCTAGTCAAGAAAAGAGATGTAGTGAATATTAATAAATAAAATAATAAATGAATAAATTATCTAAAGTTTAACAATGTTAAGACAACAAATACTTTATCAAATAAGTATATTTATTTCTATGTAAATAGCATCATAAATAGCCAGTAGAACATAATCTAATGCTAAAACATAAAGATCTCTCAAGTAAAAAAATACAGATGAGGTAGAATCTCATATCTACATTATTTAAGCAAGCAATCAATCATATACATGGTGGTTCCAACTATAGATTATCTAAAAATGACACATATGCAGAAACAGAAAAAGAACCACTGAAGTCTCTGAAGAGATGGCGTGAATAGGAACAACACTAAGACATTTTGGAGGTGAAACAATGATCTGTACCCATCCATTAGATTCATGCACTACCTTATAAATTTGGCCTCTGGTATCCTTTTCTCATTCCAAAATTCTTCTCATTTTGAAATTTTATTCAACAAAAATAGCAATAAAACTAATTTCAAAAATGGCTCAGTTTTATTCATTAGCTTTGATTACAATGCTATATATTCATTCATTTTCAAAATAACTTTAATTTTTGTTTGTGAATCTTTCTTGCACCTTATATTACTTAAACCATTGTGCAATTTGCTGAATTTTAAATGATTCACAGTTAATATTCATGTTTATCATATTCAGCTAATATTAGCAGTTAATTTTGAAGCTGATATTCACATTTAGGTAATATTATTCAAAATAAAATAAACTGTATATCTTAAGTACTGACTTTTATTGAGAGTTATTTTATGCTTCTGAATACAGCCTCTTTGGTGAATTTTTTTCTTAGTACTTAACATGTATCGATTTTTGAACTAGAGCAATAGTATAACGCAAAGGGCATCTTCCAGACACATGATAAACCAGAATTTAATGACCTACAAAAATATGGTCCCCTGAGGGTAACCAGGAGTGATCCCCAAGTGCAGAACTTGGAGTTAACCCTGAATACTATCAGATGAGGAGCCTCTACCCACCAAAGTATGTGTGTGTGTATATATATACACATGTAATATATATAGGTTCCATGTATCAGCACATGTGCACATATTCTGGCCTTATGCACTAATAGTCACTAATAGCATTATGGCATATCATGTCTACAACCAACATGCTAATTTTGTCTAATATAGTTCAAAATTACAAAATCAATCCTTGGAATCAAGAATGGAGCCCTCAATTTTAAGACACCCTCACCTCTTTATCATAGCCTTTTATGCATCAAAGATCCATAAATATTTATTTACTAAATAAATATTAAATTGTGCATACTTTAGCCATTGCATTATCAAAAGATCAATTTTTATTAAGGTTCAGGTATTTTCATTCAATGATAGACATTCAGTGTTTTTACATTTTTTAAATATTTAATAAAATAATATTGGAAGTAAATCAAAATCAATACAAATGCTATATAAATCATCATACAAGCATAGAAGTACATCCTTGCTTGGTTCTAGGTAAACAAAACTTTAACTCTTGTGTTTTTACATTCTCATTTTGTTATTTATTCACATTTTTCATGATTAAATTGTGATCTTATAGTTTAATTTTAAGTAAACCTGTCTATGACTATATAAGGAACATGGGCATGAAAATGTTTAAATGAAAGTAATCTATGGAAATGTTATTAACTAAGTTCAAGTAAAATTGCAAAAAGGCCAATAATGCATTTCATTTTGTTTCTCAGATTTTCTAATGAGTCTTAGAAGTTTATACAATTATTTTAATTAGGGTTATAAACTTCTACCTGGGCAGGTGAGAGGCTAATTACCTAATTTATATGCAAACTGAGTAATTTTCTCTAGACTCTTTACCACTTCATCCTTCCATTTAATTTTCTTTATTTTATTCAACTAATATGTATCTTTATTTTTGTCAATTTTACTAAAAATTATCTTCAGTGCAGAGTCTACATTGATTATTCATATTCAGTGCATTTGATCCACGCTATTTGTTGGGTGAAAACACTTTTAATATTTTGTTTTCAAATATATTACATTTGAAACTGATATAAAATTATATGATGTCAACATTATATTTAAAGACGTGGGCAAATAAAATTATGTACTTTCTGAACAATTGTTCATGAAACATTGTTCATGAACAATTGTATATGAAAGGACTAACGTTGGATCAGAGAGATAGCACACTAAGGGAGCAAGCATTTCCCTACACATGTGACAACTTGCTTATATCTCTAGTGTCACATATGAACCCTCAGTCATTACCAGAAGTGACCTTTGAACACAGTGCTAGGTGTAGACCCTGAACACAAAGAGGAGTGGCTTAAAAAACAAACGGCAAAAAAGGACTAGTGGTAAATATGAAGGTTTCTAAGTTTTCCTTTCAGTGGTCAGATTAAAAATTAGAAATAGAGGGGCCCGGGAGATAGCATGGAGGTAAGGCATTTGCCTTTCATGTAAAAGGTCATCGGTTCGAATCCCAGTGCCCCATATAGTCCCCCCCGTGCCTGCCAGGAGCAATTTCTGAGCATGGAACCAGGAGTAATCCCTGAGCACTGCCGGTATGTCCCCCCCAAAAAAAATTGTTACCTTGATAGGCACCAAGTCCGACCTCTTCCGCAATTAAGCACCATTCAGCTCCTCAATGAAAGACACTCTCTAGAATCCCCTTTTCGTGTCTCAACAAGAAACCTCAACCAGCAAGCCTGCTGACTTAAGCCTGTGACCCCTCTCACCCCGTCAAACCATGGACTGATACATCATGCCAGAATCAGTTGCAACAAAACTCCCAACTCATGGACAATACAGGACTCTGAAATTCTGCAAATCATATCTTAAACTGTAAACTAAAGTTTGTGATAAGAAAAAGTGCCTTGACTTCCACTCCCCACAAGTGTATTTCAGAAGACCTCATTGGGAGGCCTATGTTGCCTATGTAAGCCGAATATCGTATTAATAATACATCTTAAGATATGTACTCCTAAAAAAAAAACAAAAAAAACCCAAAAAAATAGAAATAGAAACTAAAATTTATATTGATTGTGGCATATAACAAATCTTTAGTTCACAAAATTAAGTACTACACATTAGAACCAAAATAATCTAGGACAAGCAAGCATACATACACACATCATATATATATATATATATACATACATATATGTATGTATATACATACATATGTATATACATACATATATGCATTATATATACATATATATATAATGAGGGGCTGGAGAGATAGCATGGAGATACACACACATATCATATATATACATACATATATATACATATATATATAATGAGGGGCTGGAGAGATAGCATGGAGATAAGGCATTTGCCTTGTATGTAGAAGGTCGGTGGTTCATATCCAGACATCCCATATGGTTCCCTGAGCCTGCCAGGAGCAATTTCTTAGCATAGAGCGAGGAGTAATCTCTGAGTGCTGCTGGGTGTGACCTCCTAAAAAACCATATATATATATATATAATGAATGCTTATATGTTATATATAATTATGTATATTATATAATGAAAAATTAAAATACAGTGTTAGGGTTATTATTATATTTATTTTATTGGCAATACCACTATTTGTGAAAAAGATCATCAAAATGAATTGCATTTTAATTATAATTTCATATGATTAATATTTAACATGTTAACTTCATTTTAAAAATCTTAGAAGGTCCGGAGAGATAACAGCAGCGTTTGTCTTGCAAGCAGCCGATCGAGGACCAAAGGTGGTTGGTTCGAATCCCGGTGAGCCTGCCAGCAGCTATTTCTGAGCAGACAGCCAGGAGTAACCCCTGAGCACAGCTGGGTGTGGCCCAAAAACCAAAATAAATAAATAAAATAAAAATAAAAATAAAAATCTTAGCAATCTAATATGGCTATTGCATATCTAGAATTATTTACATTTCTCTTAAGGGCTAACATTATCATTCTTTTTAAATGAAAAAAAATTACTCACAAATACACACAAAAAGACAAAAAGGATAGTTACAGATATTGTTAACTAATTTTTCCCCAACAAATTTTATTAATAATTTGAGTTTGATATTACCAAGTGTTACTTTTAAATCAAAATCCACCCAAAGTGAAAAAATCTAAAGCAAAATATCATATACTGCCTGTGTTTTCCTTGTTTGAATAGGAAATTTTAGTCATGTCAAAACTGAAAAAGCAATTGAAAAGCATCAGCTCATTGTACAGTGGAAAAAATTATGATCAAAACACTTTGTCCTTTTCTTCTAGTGGAGGACGTTTATTCATAGTCATCCTGTGTGCTTGCTTCCTGAGGGGACAGATTGACCTAGAACCCTATAGACTCCTCTGCCCCATTAAACTTGCCAACTCTTTGTCAGAAATGATTAGTGAGAATGAAAGAAAGAAAATTTCCCCTGTTGATAAGAGGGGCAAAAAGAAGACATTCTGAAATTGTCTCAGAAAGAAAACAAAACAAGAAGAGAATTATGCCTTTGATAATATATGACACAAACATATTTAATTTAACATATAATGATATATTGTATTATATTTGAAAGATTTTGAATAATATTATATCTTAGAGCTGTGTCAATTTAAAAATAAGTGTGATAAATACTAACTTTGTTTTATCACTATGGAGAGTCCTATGTAAACTTTGAATCGAGCTGCTATATGACCCAGTAATTTGTCTTTTGGATATCTACCCACAGAACTTAGAAATATCATTTTGACAGATATATGCACAGCATTATTTATTGCTGTTCTTAGAATAGTAGCTAAAATAAAGAGTCACATAGGTGTCCCACCACAGATGAATGAATCATGAAGATGAGGCATATTTACACAAAGGAGCTACTATACATCTGAGAGAAATGATGACACTATTGAATTTGCTGCAACTGGGTTAGTGCTGGAAGATTTCAAATTGAGTGAAGTGACTAGAAAAAGACAGAAAAACACTGGATGATCTCTGTGTTATATGGAATAACTGGATGAGAAAATGTAATCTGATAAAGATGGGATGTTTGATTCTCTCTTGATCCTAGAGTTTGGGGAGGAGAAGGATAGAGAAGGAAAAAAATTAAGGCAGAAAAAAAAATAAAGGAAAGTAAGAGTTTGGTTAATATTAGAGTTGTAGGAGACTGATAAAGCTATAAATCCAAATCATAGACTCATTAACATTGAAAACACTAGATATACACTGTGTACACCAAACTTCGTCAGCAATGTGCCTGTAAAGGCAGGATGGTGGAGGTGGAAAGGCTGCACCCTATTATGTGGAATAATGGAGCTTGGGAGCACTGGAGATGGGAGATGATACTCGTGGTAGGATGGTTTCTAAATAATAGTTGCCTAAATCTCAACTATTACTAACTTTGTAAAGGACAGTTCTTTAAGTAAAAAATTAATAAAGTCTTATGCATATGAGAAAAAAATTGTTGTGATATAATTTTAGCCATAATTCTAGGAACTTTGTGTATTTGGAGTTACAATAGCCTAAAACACATTCTACATGTAAAAATAAAATTGGAGCATTTATCACAATTTTATTTTGGCAAAAATGTTGAGAAAAATATTAAAATATAAAAATGAAAAAAGCTGTAATTTTTCTAAAGAGATCTCATAAAAGGTTTCTGATTAATTAAATAAGTATAGTTATAGAAATATTTTAGATATTGTATCCATATGATTAATTCATTTTGACTCTCATTTTGAATATTTAATCTTAAGAAATTAATGAAACTAAGTTAGACTTACACACTAAATATGAAATATAAAAATTTGTCAATATGTTTTAACAAAAGATGCAGAGATATATAGGCAATAAATTTTAGAAATTAAGATAGTAGATTATGATGTTCATTACATTTCCTAGAAAACACTGAAAATGGTGCCAAATTAATGTATAAGTCAGAAATTAGCCTGTCTCACAGGGTACATGTATGTTTCATGACTCTTATTTTAATAACCTTAAAGTTCAAATGCTAATTTTTCTTTCCCCAATGATAACCTAAACAGAAAATACGGAATATTATCTTCAGTGAAGAAACACAAGATTAGATTCATATTAGTCTTTGGCCAAACGTGTTTCATCCACTGGAATTCTGCTTGAATTGTAAAAAATTGCTTTACTGATCTATTCTCATAAAATATGCTGGTCTCAACAGCATAAAAAATAAGCTTATCCTTTTGCATAAACCTTTCTAATATAAGGCCTGCATTTTAAGACTCTTCTGTTGGTTGATTTGCAGAAGTATTTTTACCTGCAAGATTGGTAATTTTTATTTTGAATTGCTATTCAATCATTAACCAACAATCACTAAGAAGGTTCTTTCTAAAGAACTGTGAATATCTATGAACTTAGCCTTATAGTATAGCTGCCCACTTTCCTTTGCAATGCTAAATATTATCTCAATTCAAATTATCTCAGTGAATAAATATATTTTAAAAATCTCTTGAAAAAATCCACAGGTTAATAACATTTAAATCTTTCTATAGTTTCATCTTACATTGCAGAAGATACAGCCAAACCTGTGTTTCTGTGATCACCATATTACTGATGCATTAATGTTGAACTTGTGACAACAACACTGGAACTCAGGACTCAGTGAGTTTCTCCAAAATATGCTCATGGGCCCCATTACAGCATATCCAATCTCGCTGTGTTTAAAGACACTGACCAACATTTAAACATTGTTTTTGCAGAGTAATTTTAAAAGCAAAGTTATCAATAGAAATTTACAAAGATATGGAGAAAAAAAGGGACCCCATATAGACCGTAGTCAGAGTACTCATCATAAGAGCTTAAAAGGAACATTTGGACTGTTCTTAATTAGAACTGTGAGCCTCAAGAGCCTTATTATTTTACTGCCTCTGACCAAATCTGTGATGAACAACAGAAGATCACAGGTATTGACTCCAGGCAAGGCGATATAAAACATTTTACTGGGCAAAAGCATTCAGAGGAAAAGATTAACGGTAATCTCTTTTTCACCATTAAACTGTTTCTTGCTCTTGGCAAATTTCACATTCCACACTCCATAAACAACTGAACGATTCCCCTTGAGTTTTACAAACATTTAGTCTCACAAAGTATTTTGGAAATTCCTTTGTCAATTCTTTGCAGCTTACTCTTCTAGTTAGATATATGTCAGACACTGTGCTGTATTCTTTAGATGTAAATTCAATCCCTACTAAAGATTATGATAGGGTGTTGCCTAATTTCCCAATTATCATGGTGCCCTAATTTAACAAGGTGATTGATATTTTATTAAGGAAAATAAAAATAAAAAATTATCAAATTACTCACAATTTATGCAAAAATCAGTTTTTAGATGAATTAAATTCTAATTTAATACATGCTAATCATATATTCAATGATATTTGTGTACTTCAATTCAGTACCTTTTTCAATTGAAATATTTGAAATTTAAAAACACTCATCATTTTATTGAACTAAAATTAGCTTTTTTATTGCTCTGGAATCATTTTTAATTTATTTAAAGAAAGTGCATTACATAGTTGACAGAACTTATAATAATACATTTTTAGGAAGACCAAAAGCAACACGTTTTTCTTTAAAAAATAGGAAGTTGAAAGGAAAACTAAAGAAATGGAAGAGAAAGGAGAGTATTTTTGAAAACTATTGACTTATTAAATTCAATGAAACACCAGCAGAAAGTTTAGTAAGTTCTTTTGTTTAAAGGATACAAATTAAAAAAAAAAATACAGCAATAACGGTGTAATAGTGACAAGTGTTGTTGTTTTTTTTGTTTTTGTTTTTTGTTTTTTTTGCATAGGCCAGCAAAATATGGGTAAATGGGGAATAAAAAGCCTTGTCCTAAATACAAAGAAACCTTATCCCTGAAGTTCTCTGGCATAAGACCAACTCTGGGTTCCAGGCATACTCTGTTGTCCAACCCCTTAGTCATTTACTGTGGTGAATTTTTTTTTCACACATTAGCTGTTTTTGTTGTCCGGTTTCTGTAGTTAAAGATTCTGGTTTCTGTGTCAGAAGGATTCTGGTGTCTGTGTTTCATCAAAGTCAGGATGTGGAGCATCTTCCATTTTCACCTCACCTTCAGATGGAGCATCCTGCCCTGCAAGCAAGTTGCTGCTGTCGCTGAGTCATCTGGTGTCAAGGGAACAGTCCTTGGAGTAAAGTCAATGCCAGGGTAGCAGTAGGCTCTCCCCTGGTTGGGTTTGCCTCCTGATGATGTTGTAGAAAATTGTGGTTGTTTCCATAGATGGCCAATGCTTCAGGGGTGTATGGACAATGTTCATTCTTTGAAGGCCTGAACCAAGTTATTATGCCAGTGTTCAAGGTAAAAGGCCTAACTACATTCCAAAATTTGTGTTCCTGTCTCTGTTAGACAATAACTTGTTTGCATATGTAGTATTTTCCCATTTTAATGCACCTATGCAAACGAGAAACCATGCCACAATGAATTATTGGTGTCTCTGGGGAGCCGGAGGAACAAGTCCAGGAACAATCCCCTTAACTTGGTTCTAACATGAATTCTAAAGCAAAAGATTCTTCTACCATAATTTTTTGTTAAACAGATTTCTTGGTGTTAAATACAAAGAAAGAAAGAAACACAAACTAACAAACAAGTAAATAGAAAACAGTGGGCACAATTGTTACTGTATAAGGGGATATTCAATAAAAGTTATAGCGGTTAAGGGAATATCTCTAGGATATTTATATATGCATGTCTCTTTTATGTTGGGAGGAGAGTGCTGAAACCTGGATGCCACTTTGGTCTGTGATTTGGTCTGCTGGAATGTGCAAAATGACTTCTAGTGTTTCCATATCAGAAAATGCATTTAAGTGGGAACTAATCAGAAACTTATTTTGGTAGCAACTACAGTTACATAGAGAAAGAAGGTGGAGGACAGGAGACTGTTGAGAGTAGGAAGATAAGAGATAGGTATATCTGGTTTCTTTTCAGCCTGAGAGTCTATTTTTTTCACTTTGGTAGCTGGTTGGCAGCTGGCTTGTGTAAAGATAATAATGGTTTCATGGGTAGCCAAGAACTGAGGGTAAAAATGAGGTAATAGACCATGGGAGTGAGGGAGTAAAGGAATAAAAA
This sequence comes from Crocidura indochinensis, assembly GCA_004027635.1. Taxonomy (NCBI): domain Eukaryota; kingdom Metazoa; phylum Chordata; class Mammalia; order Eulipotyphla; family Soricidae; genus Crocidura; species Crocidura indochinensis. The sequence goes on from PVKC010007407.1 coordinate 18,105, forward strand.
CGAGCTTTGGGTGGCGAGCCAAGGTGGGAAAAATTATACAAAATAGACATTCTGTATATGACAGAGTAAACCCAATAATACCCAAAAAAAATTGTCTATACATTCCGCATTGGATTTCAGAATAGACAAGGTTAGGAAGGAAAGTTGCCTGAAGCCAGCACCTCTTGTGCTGTCATTTCCCATGCTGGCAAACACTCTCGGCTTCCAGGAAGAAAAGAGATCCTTCAAGAGCTGGAAGCCCAGAAGGTCACCATCCCCACCCAAACTCTCTCATTCCGGTGGGGAATGGGGAGAGCCTGGGGTACCCTTTAAATTCCTCAGAAGTACCCACTTCGCTGCCCGCCCTGAGCGTGTGGCCTACGGGTAGCCCTGGAGCTCCAGAGGAAGGAGGTGTATAAGGTGCTGGGGTGACCCAAGAGCGGAACCCGGCCTGGTTAAAAAGGCCTTTGGCATGGCAGAGGCCAGCCATTCCCCATGCTGACAAACACTCCCGGCCCCCCCCTAAGGAAAGAGAGCTAAAATTAGCTTTTTTATTAACAGCTATATAGTGAAATGTTATAGTAAACTACATGGACTATTTTAAAAGAAAGTCTATAGACAAACTTCCATATGGGCATATTTTAGTCAGATAATAAGTATCATCACCAGCAAAAAAAAATATGAATAATCTATTTACTGTTTCATCTGCATCTATTTGAATTTGTACTATAATTATGTTTATTTAGTAAAATTTATTATTATTATTCAGGAATCAGTTGCCAGTGTTTTGCTAGCAAAATTAAACCTTGGGTATGATGTGTGCCTCCAGTTGGTTTTCTAAAGGTTCTTTGTTTCCTAACAGTGCTTTTTAAATGAACTGATGAAGCTTATTAAAGATTAAATAACTTATTTTACTACAAAATTCAGTGCAATGACTTTGATATAAAAATTCTAAAGGTAGAAAACAATTATGCTTATTCTTATTTTAATAGTAATGTAAGCATATTTTCAACTAAGATAATATTTAAAATACTAACAATGAACATATTGTCTTAGTACATTATGTATATTGGCCATATAAATAATATGGAATTCAGATATTTATAACAAAATGATAAAATTTTCTATGCAAACTGCTGAGATAGGACCTGGCATACAATATATTAAAAATAAAAAAAATAAATTCTTAAAAAGGTACTTTGAAATTTTTCACTCATCTTATATATCTATTTGCTTCAAAATCTTTGACGTACAGAAAACATTGATTTGCTTGAAAATAAATATTTGCTAGAGGTTTATGAGATAAAGTATAGTTGACATTGTTGGAAACTGACACATTCACTGTATCCATGCTCAGAAAATAGTTCCATTTATGGTAAAATTAAATAAGAAGAGGAAGATAATAAAGGGAGAGGGAAGTTAAACAGTATTATAAAATAAAATATGAAAATGTGAAATTGACATTAATACATTTATGTCATTGTTAAGCACATTGGATTTTTCAAAATTAAAAATATAACATTTAAATATAATTGCTTTTCTTGAAAAGTGCTGGCTTTTACAGTTTCAAATGAAGCTTGCCAAAAATATTTAATTTCAGAGTCATAAAACTATGAATAAAGCGACTATATCTTATTGATTCTTTGTAAAAACTCTTCATTCTGTATATACGTTTTAAATTTGGTAATTAAAAAGAAATAAAAAATACTCACTATATTCTTGAAGGTGTGTAAATTATGTTTTCCACAGTCTTTTTTCAATATCCTTTGCAGATAGAGCTATTTCAAATTACTATTTCACAAATAAGATGATTCACAGTGGGGAAGCCTTACCTCACGTTGTTTCCATCAAAGAGAGCTCAGGCTATCTTTGCTTATCTGAATATTGTCATTACAGTACTCATTTACACATTGGAGAAAAGGTCAAGGGTACTCCAAATTTTTGATGTCTTAATATTAACCTGAAAGGGGAATGTTAATAACTGATGAAATATATCCACAGTACTTGAACATCAAGATATTTTAAAGTCAAGAATAAAAAAACCCACAACTATATTGTTGGATGGTTTATGTACTATTTTTAAGGATTATTATTCTTTGCAAGAGATCCTAGAGACTGTAAAACAAAATCTAAATTGAACTACAGAAAAATTTTGAAATGTATCAAAAGAGTATATACTAAACAAACATTACTTTGGCAACATGATATTGAGTATAATATATTTTATTAATTACTAGGGGTCAGAGCAATAGCACAGGGCAGGGCACTTGCCTTGCATACTGACAACCTGGGTTTGATCCTTGGCAACCCATATGGTACCCAGAGACCACCAGGAGTGATTCCTAAGCACAGAGCCAGGAGTAACCTTTGAGCACCTCTACCTGTGGCCCAAAAATCAAAATAAATAAATAAATACATAAATAAATAATTAAATAAATAAATAGAAAAAACACATTATAGAGCCTCTGAATATAAAATATAAACTAGGAAAATGATTAGAAGTTATTATCAAACTCTTAAATATAATGTAATGTTTATATTATTTTATTGAAACATACTTGAGAATAAAACTATTTGTGATTCTCTAAGTTTTATTCAGCTTAACAATGCAGATTATGTATTATAATTTCAAAATGTTATATAGAAGCATATTTTACATGATTCCTATGTATCTGTAAACCTTTAAACTTTTTATTGGTGCATGTAATGCTTTCTAATTTTTTAATTTGTTAAACACAGAATATATATGGTGTTCTTTCTTGATATTTAATGCACTAAAATTCATAAAGTTTTACCTATGTGAAACATTATATTATATTATGAAGAGATATAGGGATCAATTCTAGAAGCATAAGAGTAAAGATGCTAATAATATAGTTTGATTCTCATAAAATGAATGTTTTCATAACTAAAAAGTGTTAAGCTCAATATGAATCTATGGAAAATATTTTTGTGAAGTTATTATAAAATTTTAGTTCATTAGTCATAAAAGTCCTATCACTTTTAAAACCCTCCCAAAAAAACCTAACATAATGTATATTATTAGGTATAAATTGTACCGACCATTAAAATCATAACTTGATACAACTATCTCTTTTTTAAGTTGTTTTATTTGTTTGCTTGTTTGTTTTGATTGTGTCACATCCCGTGAGGTTCAGCTTATTCCCTGGTGCTGCTCTCATAAATTCACGGGGCCATACAGGATGCCAGGAATCGAACCTAGGTCGGCAATATGCAGGCAAGTGCCCTCCCTGCTGTAATTTCTCTCCTGCCCTACACCACTATCTTTGATCTCATCTTTGGTCACATTAGGTTAATTATCTCTGTGAAAATAGCATAAAGATAATTAGGAAACCATTATCGAGAAGCATTCTGAATAAAATAATGGAGCAGAGACCAAAATTAGAGAGAAGAATAATTGAAACGATTCAGAAGATGAGAGATAGGACTGTAAAAAAAATATACGATGTCAGATGATCCATCTCTGTCAATGGTGAAAGTAAAGACTAGTGTGTTTTGAGAAATAAAATGAAGACTATAATCCAGATGGAAAAAAACATGCCTAGAGTGCCCTATACAGAGTATTTGACTCCATTGTTGAAAATATTTAGGAAGAGATGATTGTTTATTAGAAAATCTTTAACGAAAGGGGAGATGCTTTGCTATAATTATTTTTGTTTGCTTTTTTAAATGTTTGTTTTTCACTTCATAATTTATTTTTTAATCTCATATGTTCTTTGTAACTGTCCAGTTTTAATTATTCAAAAACAAAGCCCATGTGTTCTTTATACTGCCCAGAGGATACTGGAGCTGGATAGTGGAAATGACATAATACCTCTTCCGTCAGACAACTCTCCTCTCTCCTAGCAGGGTGAGCAAGCAAAGAGGATACTCCAGAGTGTATGCAACTTCACAAAAATGCATTGCTACCACTTGATAAGTTACAGTGGAGAATTGTTGTAATATTAATATGAATCGTTTTAGAAATGCATGGGAAATCGATAAGTAAATAACAGTGCTGGAGCGATTACATAGCAGGTAATGTGGCTACCTGTGGCTGACACAGGTTCAAGTAATTTTGAGAACCACTGGGTGTGGCCATAAAAATAAACAAGGAAATAAATATGTCAATACATCTATTTATAAATGTGTTGAACATCAGACTAAATAAAATATGGCAATGCAGGATCTCTTTTATCCTTGAAAGGGGACTTTCAGAGTTCAGCTTTATTAACATTTATAAAGGAATTATTTCTGCATGTGTGGAGCAAGCAATTACTTTCTCATCTCATCTGCACTGTTTAGAATGCATGTGTTCTTTACTTTTTGTAAAATGTTTTTAGCAAACTAAATTGTTAGTCAAATAGTTTCTTTCAACCTATGAAGACCTTTTATTTTCTTCACTATTCTTGAATAATACTGGCTTCAAACTCAAAGTTGAGTTGCCCCTTCCCCTCCCTTTTCCCAAACAAATTCACCACTTTACCTCCAGACTCTCAATTATCAATTCAATTCCATTCAACCTTCAGTCTTTTCTTGAAAATGGTACCTCAGATGCCTTATTTAAATTTCATTCAAGCTTTTTTACCCTAACTTTAACATTTTTTTTAACCTACTGCCAGCTCTCTGGCAAATGTTTCTGGTTTTGTTCATTGCGATATTTATGCTTACATGAGTATTTTCTTTTTTTTTTTTTGTTTTTTTTTGGAGGGGTCACACCCGGCAGTGCTCAGGGGTTACTCCTGGCTCCATGCTCAGAAATTGCTCCTGGCAGGCACGGGGGACCATATGGGGCACCGGAATTCGAACCAATAACCTTTTGCATGAAAGGCAAACGCCTTACCTCCATGCTATCTCCTGGGCCCCCATGAGTATTTTCTTATTCCTCAATGAAGGCCCTTTTCTAAACCTTTCATTTCTAGTTTTGTCTTGGTAAAACACATATATTCTTTTTTGAAAATAATGCATATGTTGAACTAACGAGATTTTATTCTTTAGTGGGGATTTAATGTGCTTTATGAGAAGGATTTAAAATTAAAAAAAAAGTAAAAGTAATATTGGCAAATTGATTGTTGCTTGTTTAATATTAGATATATTATAACTTTTTGATGTATTAATAAATTACATATTTAGAATCCAATCGTTTAAAATTAAAGATTTTTAATTAAATAATTATTTTTATTTGGTGGCTCTTTGGTCAATAAATCAGATATCGGGGATAACTCTTGTCTTGGTGCTGAGGAATCACTCCTGGCAAGACTCAGGATTTTATATAGGTTCCAGGATTCAAACCAAGATGACCACATACAAGGCATGCACCCTAAGTGCTGTTCAATTGCTCTAACCTTCAAATAAAAGTTTTTTAAGAGTTAATTCAAGGGGTCGGGGAGGTGGTGCTAGAGGAAGGTATCTGCCTTGCAAGGGCTAGCCAAGGAAGGACCATGGTTTGATCCCCCGGCATTCCATATGGTCTCCCCAAGCCAGGGGCAATTTCTGAGAGCTTAGCCAGGAGTAAACCCTGAGCATCAAATGGGTGTGGACCCAAAAAACCAAAAAAAAAAAGAGTTAATTCAATATAAATATATAATTGATAAGCTACAGTTAAAGAAGTGTAAATATAATTTTAAGCAAGAATAGAACCTTAGCCAAAATAGTGTCTAAAAAGAACCTATGTAAATTTCCTCATTGATCTTTGCTTTTCAATTCCTAATGATGCTAGTTTTTCAATCAAATTACTAAAAAAAGCATATTGATGCCTGAGTGATAGTGCAGTGGGTAGGGTACTTGCCTTACATTGAGCTTACTAGGTTCAATTGCCAGTCCCACACATGGTTCCCCAAGCCTATGATCTCACTTCTTAAAGTCAGGAGTAAGATCTGAGAACTAGTAGGTCTGAACCCCTAAAGAACAAAACAAAGCACATACAGAAAATATATTATGATAACTTATCTCCTATTAGGAGCAAATTATGTTTCTGATATTATATAGCATGTAAATATATACATTAAATTTTACATGTTGGTATACTTTAATTGCTTGCTTTAATTATGCATGTGCTCTTATGCTTGTGTATTACATATATTTAAACTAATTAGATTTACATTTGCAATAATTAGTTCTTTTAAAGCATAAGCCTCAATTAAACTCTAGTATTCTGTATAAAGTAAATAGTATTTTATTAACATTTATAACCATGAACATTAAGAATTGGTATTTAAAATCTAGCATTCACCAGTGTTTTGCTTAGTTATCTGATAAAAATACATTTTTTCTGGGCTATGGAAATATGAAGTCTATATAAAAAAAGTCATATTACTTTGCTCAGTTTTAGGTACTTTGATCTCCATATATGTATTTATAAGGAAGCAAGCATTTATTTTCACATATAATTTTAGTTACAACAAATTCAATTATACAATAACATGACTAAAAGTTATAATAAATCATGAGTCAGATATACAAAATAGGAGTTAAAATGTTAAATCTTTAATAGAATAAAGCAAAAACTAATTCTTCACACAGAAATCCACACACTAAAGTTAAGGCAAAAGTTACATCTATGGAGAAAAATTTATTCTGATTGGGCATATTCTACCTCATATTCAAGTTTTTGAAGAAATAATTTTTGTTTGTTTTGGGCCACACCTGGTGGTGCTCATTGGTTATTCCTGGCGCTTACCTCAGCAGGTTCAGGGGACCATATGGAATGCCTGGGATCGAACCCTGTCTCCTCAAGCAAGGCCAGAGCCTTACCCAATGTGATATTACTCAGGTCTCCTGAAGAAAGAATTTTTAATGTGTACCCTTTTCTTAATTATAGTGCTTTTTATATGACATATATCTTCATAGCTCAATTTTTGGGGGAGTCAAACCTGGTAGTATATAGGACTTATTCCTGGTTCTGTGCTCAAGGGAGCACCCGCTCTTGTTGGTGCTCAGGGGAACCTGAGGATCAGTGTTGGGGAGTTCAACATAGTCAGCTACGAGTAAACAAATGTTTTACTCACTGGACTATCTGGCTAGCCCTCTATTATATATTTAAATATTTATATTTATTTTGTTTGTTTTTAGTTAATATGGGGCAACAATCAGAAGAGCTCGAGGTTACTCCTTGCTCTACACTCAAAAAACACTCCTGGCAGTGTTGGGAAGACTATATGGGATGCCAGAGGATTGAACCTTGTTGGCCACCTACAAGGCAAATGCCCTCCCTGCTGTACTATCACTCCAGCCCTTAAACATTTTTCTTAACAAAAAATATATTTAGGTTTTGAATCAACCAGAGTTCATATTTTAAAATATTTTCATCTTTTATTCAGTGATTACCTTTGTTGAGAGGGTTAGGAATTAAATTTTCAAATCTACAAATGGCTGTTTATTCTAACTTAGGTTGAAATGTTTGTACCTACAATTTAATTATCATTTTAATTTCTTGACTAAAGTAAAGCACTGCCCATATATTCAAATATGCTTGACCTGACTAACCATTTTATGTAAAAATTATGATAATTCAATTAAAATATTTATTTTTCTGATTTTATTTGTGTTATGCAATTTTCATATCAGGCTTCTTTGGTGCATAGAGTATAAACTAAGAATAATGTTTTAATAATATAATTAAAATATTTGAAAACCATCTTTACTGTTTTTTAGAATTTTATATTATCATGGTTGGTTTAGCAAATTTCAGGTAGGCTGTAGCATTTGTTTCTCTGATCCAAACTATTTAATAAGCCTTATATGTCAAGTCAGAACTTGCAAAGAAGTGTTCTTTAGAATACAAATTTTGTACTGAGAAAAGGAAAAAGTCAGCTTTTTAAAATTCTCCTATTTTTTAAATTTTATGTATTTTTTTGTTTTTGTTTTTGGGGCCACACCCGGTGACACTCAGGGGTTACTCCTGGTTATGTGCTCAGAAATTGCTTCTGGCTTGGGGGACCATATGGGAAGCTGGGGATTGAACCCAGGTCTATCATGGGTAAGCTACATGCAAAGCAAATGCCCTACCACTATGCTATCACTCAGGCTCCTCTACCCTCCTATGTTTTAAAATGTTTTTAGTATGTGGTGCAGGCAATTGAACTAATTTGGTAGTGTTTAAGTCAAACACCCAACTCACTGTATTATCTCTTAGATGCATTAAACAGCAACTGTAAGCATGACACACTTAGATCTAGTTTGCTACTCCCTTATAATCATAAATGTTTCCAAATAGTAAAGATAATGAGCAAACTAAATGTAATATAGAATTATTAGAATTGGGGGTCAATCATTTACAAATATTAGATAATTGAAGAATATGTGAGTTATTTGCTTCTATATCATTTCCCAAAGTTCAGGAAAATATTTTATTAACATTAAAAATGCAAATGATAAAAATAAGCCACTCAGGGGACCTGGGAGATAGCATGGAGGTAAGGCATTTGCCTTTCATGCAAAAGGTCATCGGTTCGAATCCCGGTGCCCCATATGGTCCCCTGTGCCTGCCAGGAGCAATTTCTGAGCATGGAGCCAGGAGTAACCCCTGAGCACTGCAGGGTGTGACCCCCCCCCAAAAAAAAAAGAAAAGAAAAAATAAACCACTCAAAAAGAATTACTATAGAGGAAGTCTCCTCCTTTACCACTCTATGTACAACTAAAGTGGCAAATGCGACATGTCATATCCCCAAAGAAAAATGAATATCGATAAAGCAGATCAGATCCATACAAATTAATACACTTTCTAAACTTTGAATTCAGAAGATAAGACCTTCTACTATTTTGAAAAGCATCTCTGTATCTTAAATTGTCATATTTTCTACACCTTCTGATTATTGCAAGAAATTCTCCCATGGTAGGAAGATAAGAGACATTTATCATTTAAAAGAAACATTTCACATTTGAAATGAATTTAGCTGTAAAATTATAAGTTTCGACATGCTCTTAATTGCCAAATTTATCTTTTCTATTCTAAGCATGAACTTAGAGGGGCAAGTCTGAAAATTCTATTAGTGACAATTTGAGTTAGAGAGTTAGCAATGTTGCTGGAAAGAAACACTTATATAGACAATATAATGTGAGAGAGTTAAAATGCATAAACATATTTAAAAATAAATTAATAAATCACCAAATACATTATATGTCTTGTCTTTACCTATAGAGTATGTTTATTTCAGCTAGCTTGCAATTATGTCCAGCTCATAGCTTCATTTTTTTGAGTTTTATTAGCTAACAATGCTACAGAATTTGAGGGAGATAAATAAAATTTTCTATCAATGCATACAATTGATTACACGTGGAATAGATCAATAGTACTGCGTTATGGTGCTTTTCTTGCATGAGGCTGATTCCAGTTCAATATCCAGCTCCTGATGTGATTCTATGAAAGATCACATGACTGATCTCTGAACATAGAACTTTTTCACTTTAAAGTTTAACATAGAAAAAACTTGAATTTTTTCTTTTAATATATATATCTGTCTTCATTTCAATATATATATATATATATATATATATATATATATTTCTCCGCTGAAATGAAGACAAATCTATGAAAGTCCTAACATTATGAGGTGTGGTCCAATAACCTACATACTCTGCCATCCATATGCAATACCCTCCACTAACTCAGGTTTTTAGGATTCTTGTTTTAAATGGATTTCAAGTTATACTTAATAAACATTGTAAACAAAACTGTAGAGTGTATCAGAGACTAATAATGGTGGTTGTTGTAATGTTAAAGCAAATATCCACCTTAATAATAAAAGAGTTAAACCTACAGGAATCAATCCCACCATTTGACTAATCACTAATAGCACTTGCAATAATAAATTCCAAGAGTTATATATAGAAATAAGTTTAGATGAATTTGTACCATTACATCTCTGAGATTAGGCAATCTTCCATTATTCTTCCTTTTACAATATTAAGTACAGTCTAATTAATATCACTAGCCATAATCCATTGCAAGTTTGTCATAATGCTAAACATAGTAAGAAAATATAACAGTGAAATACATTGAATAGAACTCAAAAGAAAACTAAGAGTAAACCACTTTTTTATAATTTATCATTGGCCCTTTAATGAAAAAATGTTTTCTAATTAATATTTCATTTACCTTGGGGACAAGTACATAATGCAGTCATCAATTTGCTCAGAATCTAATACCATTCATTTATGTACATATTTTCTCTATTCAAATTTACTATTCCTATCACTTGTCAATTTGCATATATTAAATCATCATGCATAATTTACTGTATTTTAAATATTTTATTAATGAAAGTCCTTTCCTAAGATTTTTATATGCTCTTAAATTTTAAACAACCAAACTCTTAAACCTAAAAACTGAACAATTGAGATTAAAAGCGTTTTTATAACACAATATTTCTCATTATAGAGGCTAAATGTAGGCTGTTGTTATGGCTGTTGAAATGGGCATAAACAAGTTACTATAAACAAGTTGCTTCTGTTAATAGATAAATTTTAAAAATATCAGATAGGAAAGTGGCATGGGATGTCTGGGTATATTGGTAGAAAAAGGATTAGACTGATGGTGAGACTGGTGCTGATACAATGAATGTCTTAAACTCAACTATAAATAAACTAACTTTGTAAATCACAATGCTTTAAATAAAATAAAAATAATGCATATGTTCTTCACTTATTATTTACATTTTAAATTTTGATTTGTTTTATTGTGACAATGCTTTATTGAGATAATGACTCTACCTAGACAGCACTAAAGTTGTTCTAATTCAATACTTGTCAGTTCTGGATGCCAAGTTTAACAATAGTCTTACAAGTCACTTCATCAACACCCAAGTCCATGGAAATGAAACAATTAACTAGTTACCAGATTGTTAGTTTTCACAGAATCCAATTCTAAGATCCCATTCTTACCTGATATTATACCTTAGAGAAACTTTCCAGTTGAAATAAGAATAGATTTCTGTGGAGATATGCAGAAATTTATTATATGAAAAAGAAATATATACATACAACATTCTTTAGTATTATGAGACAGAGTTATTGTTGGAAAGAATTCTGTAGGTCACATGGGGGTGGAGTTATTTGAACAGTAAAGTCATGTGTGCCCTGTGTCTTTGAAGAGAAAAATTATGTTACTGATGACAGCATTGAGTAAATCTTTCTTCAGGATGGTAGTAAGAGGTAACCAGCCTCTCTAGCTCAAGGGTACTGAGTTGAGGGGCAGTTGGAAATGATTTTTAAACAGATGCATTAAAGGCTAAGTGAATTTTTCTTCTTGGCCAGTTATTCTAACTGCAGTTTACTCTTTCACTTTAAAGTTTATCATAAAAAGCCCTGAAATTTTCTCCTTTAAAGATATTTTTCTCCACTGAAATGGAGACAAATCCACTATTTTAGCACAAACATTTCTTTATTAACTCGAACACAAAAACTCAATCTTGCCATAAATTGCATAATTCATAAATATTTCTTGAATAATCTAAGTAAAATGTGTC
>PVKC010007408.1:0-29552 GCA_004027635.1 Crocidura indochinensis
TTTTTTTTTTTTTTTTTTTTTTTTTTTTTTTTTTTTTTTTTTTGGTTTTTGGGTCACACCCGGCAGTGCTCAGGGGTTACTCCTGGCTCCATGCTCAGAAATTGCTCCTGGCAGGCACGGGGGACCATATGGGGCACCGGGATTCGAACCGATGACCTTTTTGCATGAAAGGCAAACGCCTTACCTCCATGCTATCTCCAGGGCCCCTGAAAATATTCTTAACTAAAGAGATGAAGGATTTAGATTCTAAGTCTTAGAGAAAGAAAAAAATGTAAGCTATTACTATGAAAAAGTAATTTAAAAAAAACCAGAAAGATCTGGAATCATAGTACCTGTTATGGATCAGAAAAATTGATAACATTAAACTGACAAACCCATACAGAATACTATGCCGATTCAAATGCAATTTCAAAATACACATTTCAAATTTTTTACAGACATAACCAAATGCTACCGAAATTTATATGGAGTACTAAATTTAATCTCTTATGAAAAATGTTCGGGCTTGTAAATATGGACAACTAATTTAGAATTCACTTAAACAATATCCAAACCCTGGGCCTGCATGGTAAATCAAGATATCTAATTCACTACAATAATGACCCAAAATTCCTTCCCGATATTATATCTCAGTTGTACATAATTCTACATTTCTTTTTTTTTTTTTGGGTGGGGGCCACACCCGGTGATGCTCAGGGCTTACTCCTGGCTATTCGCTCAGAAGTCGCTCCTGGCAGGCATGGGGGCCCATATGGTTAGCGCAGGCAAGGCAGGCACCTTACCTTCAGCGCCACCGCCTGGCCCCCAGTTCTACATTTCTAATCTTCACTCAACACTGATTTCTTGGTTAATAACAAAATTGCAACAATAAACTTTCTTCTTATTATTTTCTAGTAATTTCATACTTCTTCAAAAAATCTTCAAAAATGGTGTTCAATCTTTGTCCAATATTTTTTAGTTTAGGAAAGAAATAGACTAAAGCTTTAAACTAAGTCTCTAGTTTAAGGAGGTTGAGAAACCTTACCAGATTGGATTGCAAAGCATTTGTTTCATGAATTTGAGCAAGTTAGTGACGTTTCCTTTGAAAAAAAAAAATTCTTGCAGGAGTGTAATAATGATGAAATGACATTTTCAGTGATGAAATACTTGGTAGATTTAAAAGGAATAAAACATTACAGATAGGGGCTGGGCGGTGGTGCTGGAGGTAATGTGCCTGCCTTGCCTGCACTAGCCTAGGACAGACCATGGTTTCCCATATGGTCCCCCAAGCCAGCAGTGACTTCTGAGTGCACAGCCTGGAGGTTTCCCATATGGTCCCCCAAGCCAGCAGCGACTTCTGAGCGCATAGCCTGGAGTAACCCCTGAGCGTCACTGGGGTCACTGGGTGTGGTCCAAAAACCAAAAAAAAAAAAAAAAAAATTACAGATAGGCTTAACCCTGCATAGGTTAGCAGAGCAGTTTTTACATCTTCATCTATTACCATTCATCCACTATCTTTCATTTTATTTTTTGGGGGGTCAGCTACTGGAAGACAATAACTGTATCCTTATATTACCTCTGTGACCCAATGTTTGCAACATTATACCCTTGATAATTCATGATTCTATCTCTGACATAAATTAAATATTTTCCTACAGAGCTTAATTCTAAGTTCTCTTCTGCTTCAATTTATTGGTGTTTTTTTGGTGTTTTTTTTTTTGGGGGGGGGGTTTGGGCCACACCCGGTGACACTCAGGGGTTACTCCTGGCTATTCACTCAGAAGTCGCTCCTGGCAGGCACGGGGGACCATATGGGGAACCGGGAATCGAACCGTGGTCCGTCCTAGGCTAGCGCAGGCAAGGCAGGCACCTTACCTCCAGCACCACCGCCCGGCCTCCAATTTATTGTTAATAAATAAAATAGTTATAGATATTATGGTAGTCGTATCAATGATAGAACTCAGTACATTTGGTAAAAAACAGTTTCATGTTTCTACTCTACTCTTCTTAGGCTGCAAGCATACTTTCAGTGAACTTTGACCTCAACATTTAAAATCTAGGATCTTGACCTATTTTTCTACCTCCCTTGTTCTCCAAATAGTTATTTATCTTTTCCATGCATATTTCTGCCCTTTTAATTTTTTTGAACACTCTTTATTCTAGGGGAGCAAATTCTGTCTTGGGATAAAATACTAATTACAATTATTTTAGAAATGTTGATGTACACTTGGATTTTCTTAGGGATTAGTCCTGCTTCTGCAATCAGGGTGGGTATAGGGGACTTTATGCTGGGGATTGAAGCTTGGCCGTATGTAAGGCAAGAACTCTACTACCATGTGCTTGTCAAGAACTACTGCATTATCTCTCTGGCTCAATAATGAGGATTCTAGGAAGAGAAAAAAAATGAAACATATATATATATATATATATATAAGTATTCCATATATATTTATATTTATTTTATATACACATGCTGATACAATATAAATATATACGTATAGTATATGAGATGAGGCCTTTCTCGGCTCAGATCTGTGTCTTAGTCCCTTTGGCCAGCAAGACTGCAAGTTGCAGGACAACAGCGGAGAAATGATCCACGGTAAGTCAGTTGAAATTTTAGGAAACATCCAGCTTTATTACACGGCCCTAAACGCCATGAGAATTTCTTTGCATGGTTTCTATGCTAAGCTTTTTTTTAGCAGCTTCCATCATATGTCCATTTGCTCTCTCTCTCTCTCCTCCCTCCCCAGCCAGCCTCTTCTATTCCAAACCTTAGCTCCTTCCTGTGGCAGTGCTTCTGACCATTCAGGTGAGATTAGCATATGGTATTGGGGTAAAGGGTAATATTTCCACCTTTTGTCTTAAAATAAATGAGAAAGTGTTTACAAATTGTTTTTCTCTTACCGCTGCTATGATGTTATATTATTTATTTTATTTAGCAACCTATTTTTAAACTGGATTTTCTGCAGAAATGTTTTTGTAATTTTGTTTAGAAAAATTTAAGGAAAGGAACTAGCATGTTCCACACTTTTTTGTTTGTTTGTTTGGTTGGTTTTTTTGGAGGGGTCACACGTAGCAATGCTCAGTGTTTACTCTTGGCTCTATGCTCAGAAATTACTGGGAGGGGTCTGAGGTTCATAATTAAGCCACTGACTGGGGGAGGGAAGAGGCCTTGACATAAAGCTGGTTTTCTCCTAACTTCAACTGACTGCCTGTGGATCATTTCTCTACTATTACCCTGCAACCTACAGACCCATCAGCCAAAAGGGCTACTAGCATGAGAATGAGCAGAGGAAGGCCTCATCCCCCAACCAACTCTATATTTTATTTTATTTTATTTATTTTATATTATTTTATATGTTATTATTTTGATTTTTGGGTCACACTTGGTGGAGCTCAGGGATTACCCCTGTTCTGCACTCAGAAATCATTCCTGGCAGGCTCAGGGAACCATATGGGATCCCAGAATTTGAACCACCATCTGTCCTGGCTCAGCTGCATGCAAGGCAAATTCCCTACTGCTGTGCTAACTCTCTGAACCCTAGACTCTATATATTATATTTAAACAACACATATGCATATACATATATATTTTATATTAATATTTATATTTAATTTTAATTTATATTTAAAATATATATTCCATACAAATATATATATATATGAATTCTTCTACTGCTATTATTACTCAATTTCATCTCTCACTCTAGGTGAGGACTTGAGACAAGCGATGCACAGAACTTGGTTTCATTATCTGTCTTACTGAGTTGATTAGAACTATGCCCCACTCACTTCTGATCACCTACACTCTTCAACTGAATGTCAACATCTTTCTTTTTTTTTTTTGGGGGGGGTCACACCCAGCAGTGGTCAGGGGTTACTCCTGGCTCCATGCTCAGAAATTGCTCCTGGCAGGCACGGGGGACCATATGGGGCACCAGGATTCGAACCGTTGATCTTTTGCATGAAAGGCAAACGCCTTACCTCCATGCTATCTCCCGGGCCCGAATGTCAACATCTTTCTTCAGAGTCAACAATAAAAGGCATTTTCTTTGTTTAGGCAACTATGATCTCTCCTTATTGATATGTGTACCTATTAAAAATCACACACTAGCTTGTTATAAAGTAATATCTTTGTATTTTTATATTTTATGTATATTTTTCCTTGATCCCTACTATAGTTTTTCAAAATAAGTGGGCGGGCTATCATATTCATTTTAACAAATACAGCAAACTATCTAGTATTAGTTGTATTTTTATTTATAATTTGAAGATCTACAAAATGTTATAAACTTTTTTTAAACCAAGATTTACAACTATTCTGTGATGTAGATACCTTTTTTGTGTGTTTGTTTATTTTGAAAGGAAAAAAGGTAGAGAAATATACCCATAAGGCATGCATCAAAAATACTTAAAAACCTTTTTTGGGGGAATACTAAATAAGTGAGGAGTTAGTGACTTGAACAATAAATTAAATACATTTTTAAAACATGACTATTAGACCAATTTGATATTCCAAATATATTTAGCATGTGAGTTTAAGAAATTATCTAAACTAAAAGCAAATACATTTTCAATATTAAGTGCCTTAAACATAATGATAGTATTTTAACAAGGAAACCAAATATGAGGAAAGTGAATAGTTTTGAATCAGTTTTTGGGTTTTCTTTTATAGAAAATAGAAAAAATTAGATAAAGTGTGAAGCTTCTTTTCATCTTCCCAAATGCTGTCAGATTACGATTCATTAGCCACATAATATCCCCTAAATGTTTTTGTGAATAGGTTTCTTGGCAGGTAGCCCTGCGTAGTCATTTACATATGGTCTGCAAATAGTTTCATATTACAATGTAGGCTCAGTATTTATTTTTTAAAGGGACATTTACAGGCCAATTTTTAACTAGAGAATCCTTGTATTCTAAAGACTAGGAAGCACTAATGGCCATGTGACTTATGCAAGACCTTTATGGTAGCTGAGCCTTGAACAGCTTTCTATACTTTCCTTAGGTTTTTAAACATTATATAACTTATACAACAATCTGCAAAGCTTATATGAACTTTCTAGGGCTAGCTTATTGTTATTTACATGTTTGCATTGTTGACAATTTATAAAACTTATGAATTAAG
This sequence comes from Crocidura indochinensis, assembly GCA_004027635.1. Taxonomy (NCBI): domain Eukaryota; kingdom Metazoa; phylum Chordata; class Mammalia; order Eulipotyphla; family Soricidae; genus Crocidura; species Crocidura indochinensis. Next base: position 5,105 of record PVKC010007408.1, read on the forward strand.
TGGCATTTTCTTCACTTAAATTTCTCAAATAAGTAAATAAACTTTAAACCTTAATGCATACCTGTACACAATTAGATATTTTAAAAATCAACATTTTTGGTACTTCAATTGCTTTTTTTTTTGTTTCCAAAAATAGAGCATGAATACAGTTTTCTCTGTGTGCTTATTCACGGTGGATGGTTTGTAATATTGATTTGTAGTTCAAATAATGTAAAAAGCATTCCCACTGTTAATTTACAACATAAAATACATTTGAGTGAATTTTCATTGTTACAGCATTCTATACATTAGCCGATACAATTCTTATAATGTTTTAGTAGTCAAACTATCTCTTTGTTCGTATATTCAAATGAACTATAGAGGTTATTAACTTGCCCTTGGAAAATAGATTTATTTTTATAAGATAAATGCTTTTATAAATTCAATGTGTGACAGTTTTATTACAAATTGTAAATAGAATGCCCTGCCAGATTTTTATGACAGCCATCAAGATCTCATTTGGACCCTTATTACTTTCAAGCCTTTGTGTCCACAGATATATACTTTTTAATCACTACCATGACTACTTCGAGATGGCATAGCCTTTAAAATTTAGTATTGTGACTATATAATGGACCTTTTAAATAATGATCAAGGTTTTCAGTTTGATTCTATGACTACTAAATTTAACTTTATAATGATTTGTTCTGTTTCATTTCTCTTTAAAAATATATATAGTAGAAAAATACAAAGTATGTAAATTTACCTGTATAAATAGACATTTTGTTTTCTTTGTCTAGGTGTTTAGTTATGGGAGTCTGGAGTCACACTCAGCTTTGCTTAGGGGACATTGCATTTGTTGATTGGAGAACAATGTGAGAATCAAAGAACATACTAGAGTTTGCTATCTGAAAGACTTTTAAAAGTGCTAAATCCTATGCTTATGTATCTGGCCCCTCAACAGGTGCGCTAAGTCTCATTAGATTTTTTTATGTTTAATTGTAAAAGAAAAATATAATTATTATAATACAATAAGAAAAATTTTATGAGCTTAAATACTTAATAAAACTTCATACTTAATATTAAAATACAATCCATATAAGTGATTTTCATTCAGTACTCTTTAAAATAAGACCAATGACTTAAATCTTCAGTTAATCACTACACTACTCTGTATCTCCAACTTGAAGCACATCCTCAGAAATGTATCAATCTCTAAATTTTTTAATGATTACATGAGATTATACTCAGATATTTTATAAGGAGTAGTCCCATACTTAGCAAGAACTAGTTTTAGATGCTACCAAAATTATTAAGAATTATAAACTAATTTTTATTATTTTTTCTTTTGTAATGACATATTATAGTTTACTTGGGATGCCATAACAAAATACTATGAACTCTATAGTTTAAATGAGAAATTATATTTTCTCATACTGCTGGAGGTTGTATGGCAAAGTACTGGCAAAGCTGCTTTCTTGTTAGAAATCTCTTCTAGAGCAACAGATTATGCTTCTCTGAATTTGTTCTCTTACAGTCCTTTTTTAATATACAATCATAATATCTCCTTTGTTCAGACATCAAACCTGATACTGCCTTACCTGTATAATTCATTCTTTTCTTCATTTTATTCCGGTCTTATCTCCAATTATAGTAATATTAGGGGTAAGACTCTAAACTTTGATTTTGGGAGAATGCAGTTTATTTCACAGCAGAGACTACTGATTTTTATAATTTCATATTCTCTTCAATTTAAAATTTTAAGCCATACATTAAAGAGTTGCTATATTATTCATTCAAAGGTAAGGTAAATGTATTACCCTGTCTTTTATAAAATTATAAAAACTAGAATAATATGCTAAATTATGAAGGCATATCATGTTTTTCATACAACAGTACCTAAATCTTGCTCCCACAGGCATCTCTTATATATATATATATATATATCTTAGCCATCTGTTGGCAAGAATTCAAATCAGATATTTGTTTAAGCATTACTTCACAGAAACATTGAACAACTATTTATATTTCACAAACAGCTTTTGATAAAATTCTCTTAACAGGTTACTTTTACCTTTTGAACATTTTGGTCTAACACTGGTATATATTAAATAAAATATTTCAATAAATGTTGATCTTTGAAAGGAATGTTGTTTATGTTCCATATGTCATTAATCATAGTACTTTTTTGAGGGGGTCACACCTGGCAATGCTCAGGGACTACTCCTGGTTCTATGCTCAGAAATCACCCCTGGCAGGCTCCGGGGAACATATGGGATGCCAGGATTCGAACTGCTGTCCTTCTGCACGCAAGACAAAAGTCTTACCGCTGTGCTATCTCTCTGGCCCCAATTATAGTACTTTTTAATCACAAAAAATATACTTAACGAACCACAGTAGAACTTTAACAGTAATATTACATAAATGAAAAATTTAGTCAATTGGGGTCCGGAGAGATAGCCCAGAGGTGGGGTGTTTGCCTTTCATGGAGAAGGACGGTGGTTCGAATCCCAGCATCCCATATGATCCCCCTTGCCTGCTAGGGGCGATTTCAGAGTATAGAACCAGGGGTAATCCCTGAGCACTACCAGGTGTGACTCAAAAACAAAAACAAAAACAAAAATGTGGCTCTCAAAATGAATCAAACAAAAAGAAAGAAAAAAATTAAAAAATTCATTTATGTAACAACTTTGCTTATCTTTCAGAAAACCTATAAAATGAATCTCACAATCTCCCAACCTTTTTGCAGAATTAAATATTATAACATTTTTGAGTAAATAAGAATTTAGTAATATTGATATATAAATTATACTTTACTTGTTTTCAAAATGGTGAAATCTGAGCATGTCTATAATTTCTTTTCATGTTGGATAATTGAAAACAAATATTAACCTACTTGTTTGAACTGAAACTCTTAAAGAACATGATTGATTTTCCATTCTCTGTTCACAATGAGTTTAAAAGGAAATCAGAATATGGATGATGATATGCGATAATAATGATTTTGTAAGAATTTTTTTGTACTACCATTGGAATTGTTACCATAAGATTTTATATAATCTATTTCTTTAGATGTACTTAACAAATGGAATGATGCTGAAAGAGTGTAATAGATCTCATTGAAGTGAGAATATCCCTAGGTGATTTCTCAAAGGGTATTTCTACTTCACTTGTACAAACATTGAAGCAGTGTTTGAAGAAACCTTCAATGGCACATAAGTGTTACACTTCTGTTGGCAAATGAAAAAAAAGAATTATGACAGCTCCATATTTGAAAGGCATATTTCTTCTCTATCTGAACACTTGTTTTCATATTGAAACTTCCTTAGAAAGATGAGAGGGGAGAAAAATGGAGATGTGTGTGTTCAAAAGAGAACTAGATATCTATCATAAAAATAAGCAAACAAATAAACTGAAAGATAAGCAAGACTCTTGTTCAAGGAAGAACACATGTTTTCAGAGCAAGCCAACTTTGTCTTCCATTGTTGTGGATACAAGACTACTCAAAGCATGACAATTTTCCACAGATGGTTTCAGTTTATACAATACAATTAATACACATTTTGTCCTCCATTTTTTATTATATGTTACCCTTTAGTTTAGATAACAATATTTTGCTAACATCTATAACATAATCGAGTGGAATCATAAACATTATCCTACATGATTAATTTTTCTTTTATTTTTATGAATGTGTATCCATCTTTATGGTCTATGCTTAGATTTGTACTTCATTAAGTATTTCATTTGACTCATAATAAATGTTGAATAAATGTGTCAATTAAGTGATACTCATTATAGCTCATAAAGCTATGAGAAAGAAATGGAGGGAAGTATAGAGGGGTAAAGAGAAAGAGAAAGGAAAGAAAAGGAATGAAGAAGATGGAAGCAAGAGCAGAAGAGGAAGAATGTAAGACAGCAAGTGGGCAAGGGAAAGTAGAAGAAATAAAATTAACATTAATTACATTACTGGACCTCTAATTTATTGTGGAATAAGTCAAAGTACTAAAAGTAGAGAAAAGAAAATTGGATTTGAGTATCAGATATGCTAGTTGCAAGTTTGGAGACCTTAGGCAAGTAATTTTCTTTGTAGCTGGAAGCCTCAGTTTCATAAACACTGAAATAAAGATAATAGCATTTCTTCTGTCTGCTTACATTTTCTTTATTCTGCTGATCAGGATATACTTTACAACGCAAGATAGATTTAGAACTATTACCTTATTAAAATACTGAATAACCACTGCTACTGCTATATGTCTTATCAGATAGATTAATTTATTAACATTAAGTCAACTGAATTTTAATAATATGGAAATGAATAAGTTAAGCACACACAAAAAGGAAAATAGGAGTAGCTTAAAAAGGAGTAACTTAGTAATGTAATATATATCTTGTTTTAACCATTGTTACTTGGTCAGCATTATTTTTCTACTCTTCAGTGTTTTATCTGGGAGAAATCCAAAAGGATTACGATACCATATGCCCATGTTTTCTGAATGTAACATCCCTTTGCTGGTCAGTTTCTTGCTTTTATTACACATTCATGTTTAATATGAAAACATCTATTATTTTAAGTGATTAAATAATTTCCGTCACTCCATAAATAACATAACCAAATAAATGAAATAAATTAATTGGTGCATTGCCTAAATGCAGAACTTCCAATCCTCTTTTTAATCCTCTTGTGAGTAAAGTGTCTGTACCTACATGCATTTGATAAAATATTCAAATCCTATGTCTCACCTATCAGCACACATATGAAAGAACTCCTCATTTTGTCTTCTTCCTCCTCTCACTTTCTTTGCTTGATTTCCCTCATCCTCCTTTCTGACACATAAAGACTTTAATCTAAAGGGGATGGACTACTTAGTAGTTAATTATAAAATAAGACTCTCTAAACTTTGGTTCTTTAAATATTTCTCAGTGACTAACTTCCTATCTCTAGGGAGATTGCACTCTCTATAAAACCTTATCTTTTTTTTAATAATCTGTCATCCCCATTATTTTTTATATGTGCCATTTAAAATTAGAATGTGTCACTGATGGAGGAACAGTTCTGGAAAGAAGTATGCCTAAAACTCAATAGTGAATAACTTTGTAAATCATGGTATATTAGTAAAAGCTTAAAAGTTTAAAATAAAATGTATCAATTTTAAAATATTGTAAAACTAGGATGAACACAATATTTTCATTTAAAAATAATAATGGAACTTAGAAAAATATACTAAAACCATCTACAGGACCTACCTTTATTTTGGGTAACTCTTTTTTGTGTATTAGCTTAAAATTATTTTTAAAAGGATGGGGGAGATAAAAGAGTTATTTACCAAACTTGGAATTAATTTTCAAGAAAAAGTTGCATGCCTGTGTACCAATAAAATAAAATAAAATAAAATTAGAATTAAGTGTGCTTAGTAATTATGCTGATCATTTTAAAATACACAAAAGTGCTATAAATTAAACTTTCTTTAAGATAAAGCATAAAATATGGCATTTACTTCAAGTCCTTAAAATATATTTGACTTTTGAGCACAGATGTTTTTATAGTAAATGCTTTGTTTCAGATATTCAAGCAGACTGACACTTGTCATGTATTATGATCCGTAGGTAGTCTATGTTTTGCTTAGATTATATCAGCTCAGTAAGTCGTGCAATACTATGATGAAAGAAAATTTAAAATATAGACCAGATGCAGTTATCAGAAACTAATATTTTAATATATATTTAATGGGAGAAATCTTGTTATCAATTAAGAAAATACTGTGTATCTAAAAACAAATGCTTTCCAGATTTAAGTTTTCAAGAGTTAGCTTGGCTTCTATTTGTCTGTATGATTTTTGAAATATCTGGTAGTTTAAAATCGAGTAATTATGATGTGGAAGGGAAATGACACTCTTCATGACTTTAAAAATGTGGAGTTGAATTTATCCAACACTCTCCCCATTGTGCCTGCATCAGGTTTTGACTAAAAGTATAATTTCTTATATGGTAGTCTTGATTCTTCATTTCTCCACCTGCCCTAATAAGTTGATTTGAGGATCAAAGGAAGTAATAGTGCATGGAAACATTGGGCAGGATGCCAGTCTAGAGCATATGCTTAGCAAGGTCACTTTCTTTTCCTTCTGAAAAAAATGTATGTGTATGTATGTATGTATGTATGTATGTATATATATATATATATATATATATATATATATATATACATATATATCTCTGGTCCCTGGCTGAATTGTGAAATACAGAAATGAACGTTACATATATATTTTACAATAAGACAAGATTGTAAATAATTGTACAGCTTCTATCTTTCTAAAAATCAGATAGTCTCATTGCAGTTTCTAATATATTATTTGACCTTCACAGAGTCGTTTTTCTGTATAGGTAATACATCTAATCTGTAAATGAAAAATTAGGACAAGAGCATTTTCCGATGAGTGTGAAATCCTAATACTCTTCTGACTGAAAACCATAGGCTAAATGCTATCTACACAAACAGTCATTAGCTCACATTTACTGTACAGATTGAATATTCATTAAATCTTGTTCTTCAAAGACTTATTCCTGGACTTTCTTTTTACTGGAGACCAGTCAAAAGAATAAGGTCTAACATTTTCAGAACACAATTTATTTTGTGTGTTCAGAAATTATAAATTGCTTTAATTTAATGAAGACTTACAAATGACTTTCAGAGATTTAGGATTATTCTGAATTAGTTACCTAGTTTTGAAGAGAGATTCTCATAAAATGTAGGAGGTACATTTTAAATGCTCTTATCGAATGTTTTTATATTGGTGATAGATAGATAGCATAGCTGTAGGGCATTTGCCTTGAATGCAGGTGACCCAGGATGGACAATGGTTCAATTCCCAGTATCCTATTTGTTTCCCTGTGCCTGCCAGGAAACATTTCTGACTGCAGAACCAGATGTAACCCCTGAGCACTGCTGGTTGTGACCCTAAAAACAAAAACCAAAACAAACAAAAAAAACAAACATCTATAATTTACATGAAGGATATAGATATTTGATAGTATACTACTGATTATTTTTGCATACTGCTAATTTTACTAGTAATTTACATATACTTATTTTTTATAATAAGCAATTAAAGCCAATAAAAAGTAAGGTATTTTTAAGATATTTGAATCATTTTAGGTTTTATAAAATTCGTCTTTTAGGGGTCCGGGAGATAGCATGGAGGTAAGGCGTTTGCCTTTCATGCAAAAGGTCATCGGTTCGTATCCCGGTGCCCCATATGGTCCCCTGTGCCTGCCAGGAGCAATTTCTGAGCATGGAGCCAGAAGTAACCCCTGAGCACTGCCGGGTGTGACCCAAAAACCAAAAAAAAATTTTCTCTTCTAGTTACACATATGTTAACAAGGTAAAATTACTCTCACCACGACATTACTTCAAGTGCAATGCTTTTATAGGACAAACACAACCTGTTTATCTAGAGATATAATATCCAATACAATAAATATTAATAATATATTGCACTAAAACTTTAAGTAAATCTAATAGTTATTTTTATAAATCACATTAATTGTATTTTCTGAGTTAAGATAACAAGTGGGCACAGGATCCTTCATTGAATAGTACATATTTAGTGCTTTTCCACTCAGAATTTTCTTCATACCTGCCATCTGTTTACTCCTGTAAAAATTCTAAAACAAAAACATATCCTGAATATTTATTTCCAAGGTGAATATTGTTACTTAGTAATTTGCAGAAACCTGTATTTATGAAATGCTTCTATAATTTTAAAATATATTTTACTATTAAATAATCCAGAGTCAACCAAACAATGTTTAAATAAAGTCTTACATATATAATTTAAAATGACTTAGGGGCATGTGGCAGAGAGATACGGTGCTTACCAGAAAGTCACCAACATAGGTTTTATCACCAGTATCCCTTATAGTCCCCTGAGCTTACTTAGAGTTATACCTAAACTCTGAGTCAGCAGTAATCTATGAGCACAACTGGGTGTAGTCCCCAAACAAAACAAATGTTAAAAAACATGACTTGATTTCAGTTTCATCAATAATGTAACACTGTTTTATACCTAACACCAAATGGCTAAAATGCTATACTGGTAAGGAAGTGTTGTCCTTGCATCTGTGGGTCTTTGGTATATATACTAATTATGTCTAATAGAAACATAAAAAGAGCTATGAACAAAAGCCAGAAGTATAAATGAAATGTTTTCAAATGACCACATTAAACTTTCTTTAGTGTAATATTCTTTCTTTAATACAAGTTAAACTTTCTTTAATAATATGTATGAAAAATATGAGAGGATATTTTAGCTTTTCACACTAAATTAAGATTTGAAGATATTTTATATATATATACTTATATATAGAAATAAATAAATATAATTTAAATAATAGATTCAAATGGTTTATAAATTCCATGCACATTCTAACTCAAGAAATGATTACTTATTCTATAGTTTTGACTGAACAATGTTGAGTGTTGCATACTGCATCCAAAGACAAGTTGCAACATCGCACTGTCCTGTACGCACAGGGAGACATATTAATATATTGGAGGTTGTAATACTACATATTAGAATGAAGAGGGATCACCTTGAATACTCCTGACCTGGATTAAATCTGGCCTGAAATGGTCCATATACAGAGAAGCAAGAATAATCCCTGAGCATAGTCACCATTCACCCCCTAAAATATTATTCAGAGTTAATGATGTATATGTAAGAGTTAAATTTAGTCTTCTATTCATAGTGTAAGCAATGGCTGCCAGAGAAAACATCTAATTTGCTTTGTTAAAAAATCGAATTTGATATTATAATGATATTTGACTCAACTTGAAAATGTGAGTTGAAGTCAGTGGAATGGAGCTGAGTATATTTTTCAAAAGAAAATAAATATGGAGAGGAGAGAGCTGTATTCATAAAAGATGGTTGAGAATAAGAATTGAAAGGATTGCCCATAAAATTTGAAGTTCTACTTCAAACATGGTTCATATTGATATAAGGGAAATGGGAAATAAAAGGTTTTTTTTTTAATTTTAGGTAACATAGTTTAAATATTCTTTTTTCATTTTCTTTGTTTTTTGTGTGTTTGTTTGTTTGTTTTTGTCAGGTGATATTTATGTTCAGGATTATTCCTAGCTCTGTGCTTGAGGTGTTGCATATGTAAATATTTCTAATCTTATCACGATTTGGAATGTATACACATTTCTGGACCTACCCTGATCCCACCCTGATCAGTGATTGGACCCTACTCTAGGGTGTGACCTGGCATTCTGCCCCTACCCTAGGGTGGTACCTGATTCTAGTGTATAAAACAGAGGTCTGTGAAAGGTTTGGGGACTTTTTGGGTTGGAACTGATGCTGGGTCATTGGACCTCAGTTATTTCCACCGAATAAAGCTGATATTTCCACAAGTCTGACTCTCCGTGAGCTGTTCACTCGCCGATTCACCTCAGAACCGCTGGTTACTGGGTGGTAGACAATTTCTCCGAGCTGGAGGGGAGAGACCTCGTCCTCCCTACCTCCGTTAGCGAACCTCTCCTGGGGGAGGATTTCTTCATGAGGTACTTTGAGGGTTCTAGAGAACCAACCACCTTAGGTTCTGGATCGGCTGCTTGCAAGGCAAACACCACTGTGCTATCTCTCCAGGCACTAATCAATGCACTTTTGTCCACAACAACAAAAATTTTTAAAAATATCAATATTTGGGGCCCGGGAGATAGCATGGAGGTAAGGCGTTTGCCTTTCATGCAAAAGGTCATCGGTTCAAATCCCGGTGCCCCATATGGTCCCCGTGCCTGTCAGGAGCAATTTCTGAGCATGGAGCCAGGAGTAACCCCTGAGCACTGCCAGGTGTGACCCAAATACTACAAAAAAAAAAAAAAGAAAACAATATTTAATAATGCTCCATACATTGGAAATAAGTATTTTTCAGTAAAATGATGAATACCTATGGTGAAGAAATTATATATTTAGGTAGACCTTTATTATCACATACAAATTCATTAGTAGATGTAAAATTAAAAAGATAATACTAGCTACCTTAAGTTGAACATTCTCTATTTTTGACCCTCACCAATAGTAAATGAGTAAGTCTAGAAACAATTTATCTTTCTTTACTCTTACTATTATTCTTCTTTGAAATAGTAAAATCATTGTATCTCCATGATTTCAACTCAATAGCCTATCTTGTGCAGTCCTTTCTTATTCTATAGAGGAATCATTGCATGATCCCATAGTTCATCTTTATTTTTAATAATTTTGTGGGGGTTGGGTCACACCTGACATCAGTCAGAGTTACTCTTAGTTCTGCACTCAGAAATTACTCCTGGAAAGTTCAGGGGACTAAATTGATTGAACCTGGGACCACCCCACTCAGCCATGTGCAGACCAAATTCCCTACTACTGTGCTTTTGCTCTGGCCCCTCCATTGTTCATCTTAATCATCATTAAGAGGAAAAGTGTTAAATATAATATTATCAGTCTCTCCATTATAATTAATGATTAAGTTAAATTTTTATGGTTTAATCAAATCTGTCACAGAGCAAGAATAATTGAATGAAGAAAGCAGAAACAGAGATCAAGCAGAGTTGAACCTTAGACAATGAAGAAAAACATTGTGATTGACTTAAATTATACATGAAGACCGAATGCCAAAGTTCTTCATTCATAATAAAGAGTAGATACTACTTTTTCAGTCAAAATGCTCATAACCTTACATACACTCAAAATAACTACAGTTTTATCATCTAACAACTGGGCAAACTACTTGTCTATTTCTAACATATCGAATATCATACATGGTAGTAATTCTATTTGCATAAAAACACTTTTCCTGAAACAAAATTTCTAGTATTTATTTCACTAAAAATATCCTGTTTCTCCTGTATGAGATTAAACTTCATTTCATGTTGTCAAATCAGTAGACAAAGGGACAGAAGGTTTTGAGCAGCCTATAAAAATAAAAGAAGAGTGAGAGAAAATAAAAGTTTGTCCTAGCATTTATTTTAAAAAGATTTTCCCTAAAGTAAAAGTTAGAAAGCATCTGGAACCTGTCATTCTGTGATGATAGATTTGAGCAAGAAGACACATGTACGTGTCAGAAACAGAAATAGTTCTGTGTTCACAATCTGGCTGTCATCAAATATATTGGGGGGGGTGAGGAAAGGCATAGGGTTTGAGATTTAGGACTGAAATCCACCGATTTATTTTGGAGAGGATGCGGATGCCACTAATCCTTCTTTTATAGGTTTACTGATTGAGTTTCTAGCCTTCTAACCTCTTCTTCACTCTAAGTCACTATCCCATTCCTATCTGATGGCTGGGTGAGAAGGTTGTGGGATTTCTGCAAATAAAATGTAGAAAAGTTTTTATCCATTTTAATTAATTGGATGTTAATAAATAATAGCATTGCAACTAATATTTATATATGGAAAACACAAAAGTATATATTTGGAATTTACAGATATTAAAACTCATCATATATATACTCCTATGTATATGAAGATAAAATGATGATAGATCAATATAGATACCTATAGTGTGTTATTCTGTAGAGGTAAACACAGAGGGTAGATAAAGACTCTTTAAAATCATTTTCTTTTGGATATATCACTGAACTTTTTATTTAATGAGATAGAATGATTATAAAGATTTCAATAAAAGTTGAACTATATAGATAAATCTAATGTAGTTTTGATATTTATTTTATTAAAATTAGTTTTTTTTCCATAGAAAGAAATACCAATTTCAAATTTGGGATTTTAAAATCCTAGTTTGCTACTGTGATCTTTAAATGCTTTGCGAGAAGATATTATGTATGCTTTTGACTTTGGGAAATGTATTCTAAAAATTACACCCAAATGATCTACACAGTAATATTTATCTCAAAGTATTAGTTTTGGTTTTGTTGCCACATTTGGCAATTCTCAAGTCTTGCATTTGACCTTTCACTCATCTTCAGAGGATGCTCAAGAAACCATATATGATGATGAGATAAAATCTAGGTCAGCTAAATATAAGGCAAGTGTCATTACTCTTTAATAATCTCTCTAACCTCAAACTGTTAACTAGAAAGTTTCTAGATTGTTTTTTGTCAGTCATTAGGCTTTCAACAACTGTGACAAATGAAAACTGGACAGTATTTAAACAAATCAGTTTTGCCAAAGAAATAATTTTAGGTGAATTATATAAATAAACAATGTGTGTGTTCTTCAATTTCCTAGTGAATGGTGTGTAATATAAGCATGCTGGATTCAGGAAGTTTTTCTTTCTGTAGTAAAGTAATGGAAATTACACTGCTACAAACATATGCTGAATGTCTATGAGTTACTGAAGAATATTAAAATGCTTTTTAAAGTTAGCGTTGTTCCAAGTGTCAGGACTTTTCTTACAGTCAATAAATGGATGCTTCCATAGACATGTCAAAAGTATCTCATTTGAACAGAAATACTTTACAAAAAAACAAAAACCAATGGCAATTAAGGTTGGAAATTTAATTTTAACCCAATTATCCTATGCCTCCTTTCTTTGGGTTACTTTTAGGATTTATTTCTGCAAAATATTTGATCATTATTTCACTATGTTGTCATTATTGAACCTTATACTGGACAAGTCTCTTGATTTGTCACTATCACTTTAAATGCCTCATCAAACTTTTTTTTTTTTTTGATTTTTGGGTCACACCCGGCAGTGCTCAGGGGTTACTCCTGGCTCCATGCTCAGAAATTGCTCCTGGCAGGCACGGGGGACCATATGGGGCACCAGGATTCGAACCGATGACCTTTTGAATGAAAGGCAAACGCCTTACCTCCAAGCCTTCTCCCGGGCCCCATTCCTCATGAATCTTACAGTAGAGAATCTAAGTTCTCGGTTCACAATTCTACTGCCTCATGTTATATTTCTGTTACTTTGCTGATGTCCAAAAATGTTTCTTTCCTGATTTTGCAATAAAATAAGTATGATATTTGCAAAATTTGGGACAATGGTGATGGGAAGGTTGCACTGATGAAGGCAGTGTTCTTTATATGACTGAAACTCAACTATTGCTATTTTATTTTAAGTAAAAATATTTAAAAATTAGTTTAAAACTCCTGTTAAAAGTAATTGTCATGTAGTTTGGTCAATCCAAACAGTCCCATAATTTTAAAAAGTAATTTTTTGTGTTTTTGTTTTTGATTTTTGTGCCGTACCTAGTGATGCTCAGAGGTTAGTACTGGCTATGTGCTCCTGGCTCCTGGCTTAGGGGATCATATGGGATTCCAGGAATCGAACCGAGGTTCGTTCTGGGTGAGCCACATGCAAGGCAAATGCCCTACTACTATGCTATTGCTCGGCCCTTAAAAAGTATTATTTGAGGGGGCTGGGCGGTGGCGCTGGAGATAAGGTGCCTGCGCTAACCTAGGACGGACCGCGGTTCAATCCCCCGGTTCCCCATATGGTTCCCCGTGCCTGCCAGGAGGGACTTCTGAGCGAATAGCCAGGAGTAACCCCTGAGCGTCACCAGGTGTGGCCTAAAAACCAAAAAAAAAAAAAAAAAAGTATTATTTGAGACTAGATTCTCGTTATAGTTCTAATTTTGTCATTTTCTTTTTCACTGGATTTACATGTTGAAACCATAAATTTCAGTGTGACTCTCTGAATATAAACTGTCCAGGTTATTATTTAACTAAAGTCATAGGTGTTGGTAATATTGATTCAATAGCACCTTAACTTTCGAAGATCTCCCTGTTTTTGACCCTCTGTTTCTATCTCTGTTTGTCTCTTTCTTTCCATTCCTCTCTCGACCAGAAATTAAAAAGAAAAGAGAAAACTACTTTCTTAAAAAAGAAAGTGACTTAGAATTTAGATTTAGAATCTCTTTTTCTGTATTAGTGATGAAAGATGCTGTGACGACACATTCCAGGCATAATGTAGAGTAGCATGTAAATTTTTTTTGTTTTATGATCTTTTGTCACTAGCCTGGAGCAGCCCTTCTGAATGGGGTTAAATGGAGTCAAATAGACATTTATGGAGTCTCTCTTAAATAGAGATTATAAGAATTCCTTGATACAAATGATGACAATAATTAAAATGAAAGACTGAGCCACATATTCATTATCGGAGCAAAATCAGAGGAATTTACAAACTGGAAAATATGGAACTGTTAAGAGTAAGTTTACAAATGTTGTTCAGTGATGTGGGAAAATTCTAATTATGCAATTGAACAAGGAAGCATACTAACACTCTATAGTTATGAATCTAATAGTACACTGTTCTTTTACATCATACAATAAATGATAATCATAATAAAGACATACCCACAAACTGAGAAAATATTTGGCTGCCACTCAATCAAAAAAGGGCTATTAGGGGGGCAAAGCAATAGCACAGTTGAGAAAAGGTGTTGGCCCTGCAAGTGATTGACCTGTGTTTAATCCCAGAGGAATTCTTAGCAGTCAGCAGTGATTTATGAGCATAGAGCTAGGAGTAACTGTTGAGAGGTACTTGTAAAATTTAACAAGAAAATTAAAACAAATTATGGGGAGATGAAACTTCTCACGAAGAATACATACATACACATGACTAATAGGAATACTTAAAAAATGCTCTGTATCATTTATATTCAGGAAAATGTAAATGAAAATAGTAATAGTAGAGTTCCTCAGACCAGTGAGACTAATACATAACAAAAAATAACAAAACCAATGTTGTCATTAATGTGGAGGAAAAGGAATCATCATGAGCTTTTGGTAGGAATGTTCATCATAAGCTGTTGGTAGGAATGTTCACTGTTTAAATATTTATGGAAATATTAGACATATTTTTAAAAAAATTAAGAACCTAAGTTCCAAAATACCCAGCAATTTTGCTTTTCAGCATCAATCCCAAGCCTCCTCTCCCCCGCAAATTCTATTAAAATGGCATTTGTGTTATTATATTGATTTCAGCACGAGTCATAGTGTTCAAATCTGGAAAAAATTCCAAGTACTCAAGAATAGATAATTGGGGGCTGAAGACATAGCACAGCAGTAGGGTGTTTGCTTTGCATGCGGCTGACCTAGGATGGGCCTTGGTTCAATTCTGGGTGTTTCATATGGTTCCCCAAAACCCAGGGGCGATTTCTGAGTGCATAGCCATGAGTAACCCCTGAGTGTCATCAAATGTGACCCCCCAAAAAACAAAACTATATAATTGACTAATTTTACATATACACAATAAGGAATAATACTTGGCAATAAGAAAGATAAAACCATTTTCCGTTTTGTGTATAGAGCTAGAAGGTTTCATAATGTACAAAGTCAATGAAGAAGACAGATACAGAATATGTCTCTCATCTGTGAAGCTTACTATGTGAATAACAAATGGATAAAATCAACAATATGTGTGCATTCTTCTATAGAACTGACCTTGCCATGACAATGGAATTTTGGGGCATCAGTTTAGGTTAGGCCTGGAGAAAATGGTGTAGGGAGGCAGCCACCCTAGTTAGGGGGCTTGGTATTAGGATATTACATGCACAAACACTATACTGTCATCATTCTTAATCATTATGATTTAAAAATGTTGACAGGATATTCCATCATATATTTGTACCATAAAGATTTTATCTTACCATTGCAGAATAATTAGTCTATGTTCTATGACTAGGATGATTTGAGTTCTAATTTATCCATCATATTCCTTCATATAATAAGGACTAGAATAATGTTTCTTTTGTTGGAATGTAATACAGTTCCTTATTTTCAGACTATATCTCTACTATTATCTAAACCATAGACATAAGTAACATTCTTTTCAAAAGTCATCTCATCTCAATAAGTGTTAAGTCCCTTTTTTGACACATTTAAAAGAGACATTTTATTTTAGGACCAAACATTTACAATAAGGGAGTATGAAAAGACAGTTCATGCTGTGTATGGGATTGTTAGTACAAAGAATGATTTCTTTAGGCTGATCTAAAAAGTCAGAGTTTTGTATTCTCTGGTCCATATCCCTCTGTAGTTCACCTAATACCCAAACCTAGAAGGTACTTGGTAAATATTTAATTGAATGGACTCTTTGAAATTTCTTCAAGGTCTACCTTTAAAGTTTCATTATGTACTGAGCTTCCATTTTAACACACTTTATATCATCATTTAACTGATTCAACTGATAGTGAGTGCTGTGACTTCCTAATAAATATCATTAACTAAATTTGGGATATTGATTAGAGATCTTTTACCTATACAGGAATAATAGTTGAACTTAAAATTGTTGTTTAGTTATGATTTTATGGTGGGTCTATTCTGTATTTTAAAGACATGATTCTGTTTCTGAACTTATTACAAAACAATCATTAGTCACATTAGCCATAAAATATAGACTGGTAGTAATTTTCATAGCATTAGATTCTTAATTTTTGAGAGTGAGCACAATTGAATGCAATTGAATATATGATTCATGTAAGAATCATAATATTTCTTGAAATTTTCAGGATGAATTATTTTTCATTAATTATTTTATTCATTGGGTCTCACTCATTTTCTATTGATATTTTAAAATTATTGATTAAATTTTGCACTTTTATTTAAAATGTTGTTGTCTTGGGACCATACTTGGCAGCACTCAGGAATACTCCTGGCTCTGTACTCAGAAATTACACTTGGCAGGATCTAGGGATCATATGAGAAGCCAGGGATCAAACCCATGTCAGCTGCAAGCAAGGCAAACACACTATCTCCTGTGCTATACACTCAATTTAGAACTATTTTAAAGCAACCAGAAGTCTGAATTTTTTTGAACAAATAAAAGGTAATGTTCCTGTTCTGAAGAGTGACAGTTCTTTCAGGTATCAAATTCCATAATTAGTTTCCAAGCCTCATGGCTGTAGTAAGAAGCAATCCATTGAAGAATATTTTATCTCTCTAAGTTTGAGTGCATGCTGTGCTTTATAAAAAGATTCAGTAAGAAAACATACATATTATACTTCTATTACCATATTTACTATCGACCTTAAGGCATAAAGATAATAAGATAAAATTGTAACTTTTACAGTGTTCTTTTTCTGAAATGAATCCTTATTGATGCATGTTTATGAAGAAAATAATATCTAGGCCATGGTGTTTTATTGCAAACCATAAATAATATTTTTCATTAAAATTGTATGTGTTCCCATCATTGTAACATCATGTTCTTGTTAGAAGGTTTTAATCGATGGTGATTATTCATTTAAACATGTTAAACCTATTTTGGTTATAAATTAATTAGTAGCATGTTAAAAAGACATTGGAATTTAATTTTTCTTTTAAAAATTAATTTAGTTGACTTCACTTGTGTCCTAATAGTCACATGAATAGCATGCAGCCTACTTTTTAATTTCTAGATTAATAAAATATTTTAAATTATTTGTCTTTAGTTATTACTTAAGTCTAGAAAACATGTTAATGTCCTAATTTTAATAGAAACAATTGGCTTTCCAAAACAAAAAGCCTTAGAAAATATACCTTTATTTCTAATGTATGATATTCATTAATCTAGCAAGAGAATAGCTACTCTTGAGGCATTTGATAAAGGTCGCATTTTTGAATTTCCTGTCACCTAGTTCCTTTTAAAATTTAATAGGCAGAAACATCATTATAAAAACGCTTCTGGAAGATAAGCATTTCACCTACTCTTCAGGAAATGTTAAAATGTAGAATATTAAAATTTAACATAGATTTCTATATCTCTGAAATGCATTTTTCTAAATGCCACTAATCATCTATATAATTATTTAAAAATAAAAAACAATCTTGAGAAATCTGAAATTGTTTTGGATTCAAGAAGTTTGATAATTAAAATATATTACAGAGAACTTCTTTATAAAGTCTTTGTTAATTATGTACTATCTTAGAATCAATTTTTCTAAACAATTTCTTGGAGTGTATTTTATGCAACTACGATGTCAATGATGGTTTTGCAATGTTTTCATTGACCATTGGAAAGATTAAACCAACAAAATGGCTCAACTACTCTAACTATAATTTCTTCCATTAAAATTTAATTATATTTTTATATATTTATATTTATATTTGTTATATCTATATTTATGTTTATATTTGTTATATCTATATTATTTATATGTATATTTGTTATATCTTTATTTTATAACTTACAATTTTTAGCCTATAAATATATAGATAGATTTGGTATCTCTTTCATGAAATAAGTAACAGGAAGAGAATTAATATCATATTCATTAAATTCATTCATATTTTATAGAGAAATCAAACAAAAATAAATTGAAAAATAAAACAAAAATTTTAACTTTATTGCTAAATTAATTCAGAGAAATAAGCGAGATGTATCAGGTAAAGGGCACATATGATGAAGATAAAATTGGGTTTTTAGTGAAGAATAAATATAGTTTATACAGATAGTATATGCATACTTGAAACAATGAAATATAAAATGGAATTTTACTTTTTGGTTTTTGGTCCACACCCGAAGGTGTTCCACAATGGATACTCCTGACTCTGCAGTAAGAAATCACACCTGGCAGGTCAGGTGGGATTCTGGGGATCGAACCAAGGTTGGCCACATGCAAGGCAAACAGCCTACCAGTGGTATTATTGCTCAGGTCCCAAAATGTAATATTTTAAACACAATGTGCTAAGAAGAAAATAAATATATGTGTATATACATATATATTATGGTATTTTTTAGTAAAAGATTGCATACAAGCATCGAAAAATCTGTGACAGAGTGATAGAGCATGGTGTAATATTCAGGTGTGCATTCATCTAGCCCTAATTTGAAACTCTCCACAAATATGAAATCCTGAATATATGTCACCGCGAGTACTACTAGGAGTGATACCTGAGCACAGCCAAGAGTAAGTCCTGAGCAGTGCTAGGTGTGGCCTCAAACCAAAGAAAACTAAACATACAAAAATGATGTAATATCTTCAGAATGCTTAAAACATTGACAGAAAACAAAACAAATAATACTATTTCTGAAATCAGAATTTTTTCTAGTGAGAAATTATTTCTATTTTTAATTATTCTAATAATATTCTCATCTATCCTGATGTTTATACTACTATTGATAATTCCTTTGGAATATAGAACAGTACAATTTACAGTATTGTTCCTGAATCAGTTCTAAGATGAAACCAATCTTCTTACCCAGCTAAAATATTTTCCATTGTTTTTAGCAGTGTCTATTTTATAAAAACTGTTTATTGGTTTTTAAGGAAATAACCAAGCAGAGTATGAATTCATTTTCCAATTTCTGAGTTGTTGGATCACACTTCTCCCAGTGTGCAATATATACTGTTCTAATACAATTTCTCAATTGTGCTCTCAAAAGAAGAATTATATTATCACATTATGTGAGTAAAAAATAATAATGAAAGTTCTTGGCTATTTTAAATTTACATTTAAAATTTAATTTTTCCCATAGGAGCCTGACCTTTCCCTTCATGAAATTCTGTCTAGCTACAATATTTCACGTACATTGGCTTTTTTCCAAATTCTAACTAGGACATTTTCACATCTGACAGGGATATATTGTAGATATATGAGTGTGTTTTTGGAGGGTCTAACTAACTCTTTCTATGAACTGATGAAATAAAACCTTTTATTTTTCTGGTACTCCTTTAAAAAGGTTTTGGCAAATGATATTTTCCCCACAAACCTATTCATTCCATTGTACTTTTATAAGTTTTGTTTGGAGAAAATAAAATATGGTCTACAGTTAAATCTGAAAAATAACAACCAAGTTTAATAAAATATATCTGATCTCATTGTGACATGAGCAACTTTTCTTATACAGAACAAAATGTTTATTAACTTCTGGTTGGGAATTTTAAAATCCAAGTAGTTCTTCATTGAATATATGCATATATATATATTATGTGTAAAAATGCAAAGATTCCTACAATATAACTATACATTCTCACTGTAAGTCTAGTTCCTGTAATCAATATTTTATCTTAAACATTTAATCATAAACAATTTAGCATATTAGCTATCTACAAGTGTATCCCTAATTTTTAATTTTGTGATAAGAAAATATAACAATTATTTATCACCAGAGAAACAGAAAATAAAATTTCTAACACTAAAGAATATGAAGGAAAAGTATATGCTTTAATTTAGATACATTTATGTACAAATATTAGTACAATACTATAAAATATGTTTATAAATACCTTCACATTATAGGCCTTGGAAAGATGAAAAGTAATGAAATTCTACAGAGAACAGGACATTTTTAATTTGAAAGAAATATTCCTTATGGCAACTTTAAATTAAGATAAAACAGAAGGAAATAGATTATCACATATTTTGGTATTCATTTTATAATGGGATCAGGAAGAGAAGTGATCATTTCTTATTCTTACATCTGTATTCAGGAAACACTTCTGAGTTTGCTCAGAGGATTATATGTAGTGATATATATTGAATCAAAATCAGTTACATGCAAGGCTGCCCTTAACTTTTCAACTATCTTTCTGGTGCAAAATATGATTTACTAAAAGAAACTAATATACTAACTGACATATTGTATAAACAAGCTAAAATTAGAATGTGAACTGTTGATCTTTAATTTAATATCTAATAAAAAACTGAACCATTCTCCCCAGTTCCCTTTCATTTTTTATGTTTGTATCATTTAAATAGTTTTCTGTGTTATACTTGTTATCATTAAGTCAACTTCCTCTCACTTCTTTTCTGAAGATATAATTCTCAACATATTCTCAACTTGCTCCTATTACTATTTAATCAGAAACCATTAATTGATTAAGATTTTTTAGTACTTATTTTATTCTGAACCCTGAGGTACAACAAAGATATAGAAATAAATATTGAACAAATATTTTCCTGAAATAATTTCCAGCCAACAGAAGTCATTAGAATGCAAATAAATTTTTATTATATTAAAAGCCTTGCAAAAAATGAACAGACAAAATTAATGTCATTTTCCATTTATGGTATGCTGTAATTGGAAACAATTATTAAAAATATAAAACCCTATGCAAAATAACTAATATTTATTTGTAATGTTCCTGGAAGAGACAGTGTCAATATTTCTGTACTCAAAATAGCTTGTCAAAGATCTGAATAAAAAATGTTATATTATGTTTTGTATAATGATGCACAGAAGTTTGGTAGAAAGCAAAATATATTACTCTGGGCAAAATGGTTGAAGAAAGTGGTTTAAGAACCATCTTACTAAGAAAATGTATGCTTATATCAATGTTGTAAAAGATGGAAATTAAATATTTAAAATTAGGGAGAAGTTGTGTTTTAACTTATTAATACAGCACTGATAGATGTCATCACGATAATGATTAAATACTTCGAGGATAAATGACTATTGGGAAATTTGTTAGGAAGCTACTGCCATCTGTAGGAGAATAATTTGGAAAATATACACAACACTGAATCAATGAAAATGAGAATGAATGAATGGTTGAGAGAAAGATTTAGAATGAAGATAAAATGCTTTGAATAAAATGCACTTTTTAAAAAATATAAGTTGGATGATGTGTGTGGTGATGTTATCTAGATTTCAGCTAAAAATATTGGTGCTTATATAAATGCAGCATGAATTTGTACCCTTAACCAGTTGACTTAGGTAATGAAATTTGATTATATTTTAAGAATACTCTTTAAGAATAGACTCTTAAAAGACCATTTTCCTATTTAATGTTAGAGCCACATAATGCCCCAAATAAAGATCTATTTTTCCATACAACCACAGAATGAATAATACTCTACTTGGGAAAATTAAAAATTACTTTTTCTACGTCACTGTGTTCAAATACTGACTGATTGAGTGGCATACAATCTTTTAAAAGAGGAAGCTATAGAGATGATTAATGTTTTTTGCAAAGATTGAGACTGTAACTCAGCAGTCATATTTCTCTTAAGATATTTGTCCATTTCACTGGTCTTTCTTTTAGTTGATTATCTTCTAATGATGGTTTACATATTGAGGCAACATTAAATAGAGGTAAATTTTTCTCAAATAATGTTTTTTACATTTGAATATTAACTTGTTAAGCCTAATGTTTGTATATTTTATTTTCTTTTCACAAAAATTATAAAGCAATTATAATACCAATAATAAAATTGGTGTAAGAGGGAAGAATTGTTTATCTATTTTGTTAAGGGAGACCATTTGACTATTTAACATAATTTCCAAGGTTTTTAATGCAGGCAGGCAGGCCATGGGTGATCAATGAGAATCATATATATCTGTATTATCATGGGGCAGGTGCTAAGACTTTATTTCACATTATTTCAATCTACTTTACCTGATAGTAAAAAATCTTTAGTACTTAGAAGACTTACAGTCTCAGAGTTACTGTTATGAAATGTTAATCTTATCATTTTTGTATATACAAGAAAATCTTTTCAAAAAGCTGGTAATGCATTAAAATGAGTATGTCTGTGAGATAACTAATATTGTATTAGCATTGTAATAAATTATTAAATCTAGAGAGCTATAGACTTATCTTTTATGAAAAATGTTTTATCACAATAATGTTTTTGTGAGGGCCTCCCAAATAGTGCTCAATAGATATCATGACCACTCACAATAACTTTAGGTTAGCTGGAGCAAGTGTTTCCATGGTACAGTCCATGGATGTAATACTTCTCAAACTCTGCAACCTTATGAACCACCAGCTCTTAGAACTATGACCAATTTCTTCCAAACACATCAATTTCTTGGTGTATAGACACATTGCAGTGCCAAGCTTTGAACTAGATTTCCATGTACTACTAACACTTGTGTTATCTTTTCAGTATCTGAATTATTTTCACTGATTCTAAAAATTTAAATACATAGTCTTTATGTGATATAGAAAAATAGTTTAACATTTATAAATTTTATAAATAGTTTAAAATCATTTAAAATTAAGTTGATCAACAGAGCATTTATATATTGTATAACTATGGCATATAAATTCTATGTCCACTGGAAAAAACTATACTGCAATATTAAATTTGGTGTTCTGTATTTTTCACATTTGCAAACTTGAAAATAATAACATCTACCCTAGAGATTCTAGTTATCCAATGAATAGGATATTCTCTCCCACAAGTACTCATATTCACTGCTGCAATTTGAAAGTGATTGCTCTGCTTAAAAAGCATGCATTTAAGTTTCAGAACCACAGGAGATATGCTGTGCTCCCTGTCTTTCTTCCTCATAATCCAAATTTAAGACCAGCAGTAAACACTACACACACAATTTGCATTGCTTTGTTCTAAACGTTGTGCAGTGAATGTATTAGTTAAGATGGTAGGAAAGTGAACAGATTAGTAAAGCTGGTATTAGAGGCCTGGTGAGGTTAACATCACACAAATAAATTCAGTAATGCTCCTCCACCTCCCATCTAACAGTACCTTTGTTTAGCATCATAAAAGATTTTATAACACTTTATCTTTCAATTCTTAGAGATTTTAAAAGTGTTTATTAGAGACTATAGAGAGTGTTCTGCCCACATGAGTATATATGGATTTCTATATACCAATGGACATATAGACAAAATTCAAGTTTTCTCATTAATGAAGAGTTTTTGACCACTTTTGTTCTCCTTTCATCTTGAGATTTGAGAAAAAGGCTCTGTGAGGAGACTCAATGGTTGTGGCTAATGTGGATATTATACTTTATTCAAATAACTTAAATGCATAAGAAATTTAAAATGACAGCACAAGGAATGAAAAATCAATATTAATTAGCAAATTAAAGGAAAAATCCTTCCTTATTTTACCCTAAACATTACTGGGGCCCGGGAGATAGCATGGAGGTAAGGTGTTTGTCTTTCATGCAAAAGGTAATCGGTTCGAATCCCGGTGCCCCATATGGTCCCCCGTGCCTGCCAGGAGCAATTTCTGAGCATGGAGCCAGGAGGAACCCCTGAGCACTGCCGGATGTGACCCAAAAACAAACAAACAAAAAAAAAAACAAAAAACAAAAAACAAAAAAACATCTTAGATACTATTTAGTTGGGTAGAGGTAAATTAATTTTTAATAATTTAAAATGTAATAGGGCAAATGAATCATTAAATATTATTTTTTTTTAATTTTTATTGTGACCAAGGTTCATTACACAGAATAATTATTTACAGTACATAGTGACAATGAGTGAAGGGTAGTACCACCACCAATGTAGTCCTCCCTCCACTCCTGTTCCCAGCATGTCTTCCATATCTCCCTCCCTCCTTTGCTCTCCCCCTCTCCCCCCACAGATACTGGTGTAACTGGTCTCCACTTAGTGGCTTGTTGTGGGTCAGGTATCTATTCTGTTTGGTGTTCAAGTCTGATCATTTTTTATTTACACTGCATGGTCATATGTCTGGCCCTGATAACATCTTTTTCTCCCCTCAATTTATGAGTCTGAATACTTCAAGTTGTGCTATTCTGTTTGGGGTAGAAAGGTTAAGAAAAGGAGAAGGGAAAATTTGGCATCAACTACTAAAAGCAAAAGAAATTTAAAAATCACTGAGTAATATCCA
>PVKC010007409.1:0-29521 GCA_004027635.1 Crocidura indochinensis
CCATCCCACCCACCCTCTGGCCACTCACTCATGCTCAGAGGAATATTCTCAGATATAGTTCAACTATAGTCCAACCTTCTGAGATCTCTCTCTTTTAAAGTCATTTTACTTTATTTTCATTTTATTTTATTTTATTTTTTTGGATTTTGGGTCACACCTGGCAGTGGTCAGGGGTTATGCCTGGCTCTACACTCAGAAATCACTCCTGGCAGGCTCGGGGGATCTTATGGGAAGTTGAGGAGTTGAACCTGGGTCTGTCCTGGATTGGCTGCATGCAAGGCAAACACCCTACCTCCATGCTATCTCTCTGGCCTTTCTTTCTCCCTTCCCTTCCCTACTTTTTGGTTTTGAGGTCACACCCAGCAGCGCTCAGGGTTTACTCCTGGCTCTACGCTCAGAAATCGCTTCTGGCAGGCTCAGAGGACCATATGGGATGCTGGTATTCGAACCATCGTCCTTCTGCATGCAAGACAAATGCCCTACCTCTGTGCTATTTCTCTGGCACCTCAGTCATTTTATTTTGAAATTTTTTGCAGGGGGCGCCTCCCATACCTGCCAGTGCTTAGGGGTAATTTCTGGCTCTCCACTCAGAAATCACTCCTAGTGTGCTTGAGGGACAATCTGGGTTGCCAGGGATCCAATCCAGGTCGGTTGTGTGCAAGGCAAATATCCTACCTGCTGTACTATCTCTCTACTAGCTATTTTAATTTGGTGCTTTGCCACCTACTGCCATGGATGGCTTTTTAATATCTTAAGTTATTTTGGTTTGGGGAGTCACACAGAATTGTGCTCAGTTCTTTTGTTCAGGGATCACTCCTGGTGGAATTCAAGGGACCATTTGCAGTGACAGGGATCAAAACTATTTTGGGTATGTGCTACACCAGCTCTTTACCCTTGGTAATATCTTGCCTGAATTGCAATATTTTTGAGAGATATTACCACAGAATGGCTTCCTTTGAGAAGCAGCACAGAGATCAGTGTTCTGCTGCCACTATGACCATTTCTTCACCAAGATATCTATCTTAAATTCTGTAGAGATTTTGCATTAATCCAAATGTGTTCATGTTTGAGTCATGATTTATTGTAATTCCAAAATTTGTGCATTTTGCAAAAAGAAATCAAAATAAATTAAAGTTCTTGATATAAAATGGACTAGAATATAGGAAATATATTGAAGAAAGAATAGGCAGAATATTCCAGGGAATGAACTTCAGCAGTGTCTTGAACAAGACTTCTTATTTATAAGAAACTTTTTTATTTTAGATTTAGTGGCCTTATCTCACTGTGTTTAGGGTTTACATATGGGGTGCTAGGAATAAAGCCCAGATTGACAACCTAAAAGGCAAGCATCTTATGCATCTTATGTGCTTCAGACCCATTCTCTCTCTTTCTCTCTCTCTCTCTCCCTCCCTCCCTCCTCTTTTCTTTTCCTTCTCCTTTTCCTCCTCCTCCTCTTCCTCCTCTTCCTCTTCCTCCTCTTCCTCCTCCTTTTCCTCCTCCTCCTTCTCTCTCTCTCTCTCTCTCTCTCTCTCTCTCTCAACATTACTGAGTATTTCACAAAAACAAAACAAAGCAAAGGAATTGTATATTGGGGGCTGGCACGGTGGCACAAACCGTAAAGGATCTGCCTTGTGTGCGCTAGTCTAGGACAGACCATGGTTCGATCCCCCAGTGTGCCTGACCTGGGTTCAATCTCTGGTATTCTATATTGTCATATAAGCCTCTTTAGGAATTATCCATGAACCTGGGCCAGCATAAGTCCTGAGTACCACCAGGTGTTCACTCATCAAAACAAATGTTTATTTACTGAACCTGGGGCAGATTAGATACAGAGCTATTTGGGGGTTTGTTTGATTTTTGGATTTTGGGCCACATTTGGCAATTCTCAGAGCTTACTTCTTGCTCTGCACCTAAGAATTATTCTTGGTGGGTCTCAAGGGAGTATGTGGGATACCAGGAATCGAACCTGTGTTGACAATGTATAAGGTAAGTGCCTTACCCACTGTAATATTGTCCCAACTCCCAAATACATTAAATTTACATTGTTTACATTAAATAAAATTTAACAAGATTTTAGCAGGATATTTGGATCAATTTCCAACTCTGTAATATATAAATGGAATGTAGGGACAGAGCAATAGCATAGAGAGTAGGGAGCATAGCTTACATCACACCAACCCTAGTTTAATTTGCAGCATCCCATGTAGATCTCTGAGCCTGCCAGGGTAAATTTTGAGTGCAGAGCCATGAGTATCATTGATCACCAGGTGTAGCCTGTAAACAAAATAAAGCAAAACATAAAATTATATGTATAATGAAAAAAAAGACTAGAAGTCTTGCCAAGAAACACACTCTATGAAGTGCTGCTTTATAGAAAGGAAAGGAACCAGTTCTAATTGAAATCAGCTAAGAAACTTTTCTTTGAGGCAAGAAAACACTATTGCGAGAGTGAGAGAGAGAAAGAGAAATGAATCTTAGTGACATAATCTAAAGCATGCAAAATTTTGTTTTGCTGCATTAAATTTATTAAAGAAAATGATACTTATGAGCAAATAATTGTCATGGATAATGTTTCTTCCTCTTATGTAAGTTCTAAAATGACCTTTCATTCTGAAATTGTGAAAATTCACTACAAAGCTAATTGTACTTCTGACTTTCAACTCAATAACCTTAAGATGTGATACAAAGCCTAGGATTTATAGATGGAAATTTCTGGAGGTAATTTCAGTTCATTCAGAGAAAGCTCTTAAAATATAGACTGCCAACTTGGGCTCTGGCATTGATTAGTGGAGTTTGAGTGATAGAATTTTTCTTTCCTTCTTTCCTTTATATTATTTATATATTTATATAATATTTATATAGTTGTGCAAGATGGTTTATTATATGTTAAACATATGTAACATCTATATGCGTATATATATATAAACATACCAAATTGCATCTTTCAGAAGTACAATTTCACAACTCTTTATCATGTGTATCAGTACATCAGAGCCACTTTTTTGGATACTAATATCCCTCCTTCACAGTCTACTGCATTCCCCACCCTTTCAACTTTGTTTTCTCCTCTGGTAACCTCAATTCTGTGTTTAAAGTTCAAGGGTTTGTTTTTTGTTTGACTTTATCTGTTCATTTGCTTTGTTTCTTTATATTCCACATATAAGTGAGATAGATTATTCTCTATCCTGCTTTATTTCCCTTAATGTGATCTGTTCTCTACATGTTAAAAAAAAAAGGCAAGGTTTTTTCTTTTATAGTAGAATATTATTTTATTGTGCTATTGGAATGATGTCTTGTTGAATACTTGGGTTGTTTTTATGTTTTTGTTCGTTTGTTTGCTAATTGCTTTTTTGAGTCATACCCAGAAGTGTTTGGGGGTCACTTCTGATGGTGCTTTTATAAGTGTGGTTTGAGACATTGAACCTGAGCCTTCTGTGTTCCAGTCTGCACTCAATTCATTGAGCTATGGTACAGGGGTTAACTCTAAACTCTGGCCCTTGTTGCCACATTTTAACTTGACAGTCAAATCTTTTAAAAAAAATATCTTGTCAACTGGTTGCTCCCACTCTCCTGCAGAGTAGATTTTTTTTCTTTCACTTTTTCTAAAGGCCTTTAAAGTGTACTATCCTTTGATGTCCTTTTATAAAAAAAATTTTTGTCACTCTATCCTAAAAAAATAACCAAGTAAGTATGTTTATGTTTAATCACTACAATTTTATTTATTAGGGTTTATGGCTATACCTGGCCATGTTCAGAGTTACTCCTGACAATCAGTATACACTTCTAGTGGGCTCAGGAGACTGTATGAGGTACCAGGAAAGAATGTGAATTGACAGTGTCCAAGGCAAATTTTCTATCTGCTGTACTATCTTGATGCTCAGAGGACTATATGAATTGCCAGGGATCAAATTGGAGTTAAGCCCTGACAAGACAAGCATCCTATTTATTCACTGTACTATCACTCTGGCTTTAATTGCTACAATAAAAACAAAACAAAACAAAACTCTGAGAGCCATACCAGAGTGTGCTGGGGGCAGCTTCTAGTTAAGTACTTGGAGCTTGCTCCTATCATTGCCTAGGGACCCATGTTCCCAACTCAAAGCTTTAAACTCAGACATTTATTATTAATGCATGAATTTATATTTATTTATTTATTTATTTCATTTTATGCATTCAAGGCTATATCAGGCGATGCTAAGAGCGTATTTTTGGCTCTTTGACCAGGAATTATTCTTGGCAGTGTTCAGGAGACCGTTATGTGGTGCTGGAGACAGAACTAGCATCAGCCATAGGCAAGGCAAGTGGCTTAATCCTGGTACCTATATTTGGCCTTTGTATTTTGTATTTGTATTTCTGTGTTTTATGTTCTCAGCTGGGGGTGGGGGCAAGGTAAGGGAAAGAGTAGGGCCACATAGTAATTCTAGGAGACTAATGCCTAGTCTTCCTAACTTAAGTCTTCCTTTCAGTGCTTGGAGGTCTCCTTGGGAAAAAAATGCCTGCTTGGAGGAAAATTCTAGGACTCCTATTTGCAAGACAAACATTCTAGCACATTGGGCTATCTCTCTAGGCCTATTGTCCCGTGTTTTAAGTAAAAAAAAAATCTCTAATTCAAGAAATTTACATAGAGAAATGTCAGATGGGGGAGGGGAGGAGAGGGAGAAAAAAGTTTAGTATATACATCTTAGGTTAAGAAGAGGCTATCTCGGGGTCCGGGTGGTGGCGCTGGAGGTAAGGTGCCTGCCTTGCCTGCGCTAACCCAGGATGGACTTCGGTTCGATCCCCCGGTTCCCCATATGGTCCCCCGTGCCTGCCAGGAGCAATTTCTGAGCATGGAGCCAGGAGTAACCCCTGAGCGTCACTGGGTGTTGCCCAAAAACAAAAACAAAAACAAAAAAAAAAAAAAAAAAAAAAAAAAAAAAAAAAAAAAAAAGAAGAGGCTATCTCCAGCAGAGAATGAGCCCCTATTACAACTTTCAAAGTAATTTTATTTTTTTAGTTTCAGTCATCAGAGGGCTTCACATATGCAAATGCTCTAGTGCTGAGCTTACTCACAATTAATGCTTTAAATTTTAATTTCTTATGAGCAGTTCAAGAATTGCTGGATCTAATCAACACAAACTTCATGGCCAGATGGGAAAATAAATGGCTTTGAGGGTGTTGTCAATTGTAGGTCATAGTGAATCTTTTATTTTATTGAAATATCTAATGAGATTTAATTGACAGCTTTTCATAGAATTATGGGCTTTATCAGGACTAAAAGGTACTTTATTTTAGTTTTGAGATAAAATAATTTTATTACAAGGGCCGGAGATATAGCATGGAGGTAGGGTGTTTGCCTTGTATGCAGAAGGACGGTGGTTCGAATCCCGGCATCCAATATGGTCTCCCGAGCCTACCAGGAGCGTTTTCTGAGCATAGAGCCAGGAGTAATTCCTGAGCACTGCTGGGTGTGACCCCAAAACAAAACAACAATAAAAATTTTTTTATTATGACATGTATTAATTCTTTTTATTTCTGATTTTGGGCCACACCCAGCAATGATCAGGGTTTACTCCTGGCTTTGTACTCAGGAATTGTTCCTTGTAGGCTCTGGGGAATGATTCAGGATGCTGGGGAAAAAAAAAACAGGATCAGCTGGTCCAATGAAGGTGCCCACCTTCTCTATCCTCCAATCCCAAGGATGTAATTCTAAGGAGAATGTGGACTTCTTCAGAGAGAAGAGTCTCCATCTCCCTATCCAAATACCAACCACATCCTTCCCCAAAAAAAGAAAGAAAGAGGGCTGGAGAGATAGCACAGTGGTAGGGTGTTTGCCTTGCCTTGCACGAAGGTAGTCCAGGACGAATGGTGTTTCGAATTCTGACATCTCATATGTTCCCCTTGCCTGCCAGGAGTGATTTCTGAACACAGAGCCAGGAGTAACCACTGAACACTGATGGTTGTGACCCAAAAAATGGAAGGAAGGAAGGAAGGAAGGAAGGAAGGAAGGAAGGAAGGAAGGAAGGAAGGAAGGAAGGAAGGAAGGAGAGAGGGAGGGAAGGAAGGAAAAGAAAGAGAAAGAAAGAGAAAGATGAAAAAAGAGAAAGGAAGGAAGGAAGAAAGTGAAGAAAAGAAGAGAAAAGAAATAACTGCAGCTAAAAGAACAGCATCAGCAACTCCAGAGTCAAACTGCTGTGAAATGGAAGAATGAAAAATTAAGCACCTCAGGTTGGGATTAAAGAAATTGCTGATGATCTGTTTCATAGCTTGTGGCAGAATTGTTTTTGCAATGTTCTAGCAAGAAGTTCAACTTTTGTTGTTGTTGTTGTTGTTGTTATTGTTATTTGGAGACAGGATTTACACCTGTGTCTGTGCTCAGAGATCACTCCCTGTAAGTCTTTGAGTATCATAAAAGTGTTGAAGATTAAACTCAGGTCAACTGCATTAATGGCAAGATCAGTATACCCTATACTATCTTTCTGGACCCAAGAAGTTCTTCTTTAAAAGGGATGACAAATGCATGTACTGTTATGAATATGTGTATTTATTACTTATTTATTTATAAGTTATAAGTATTTATAACTTATCATGAGATTGAAAATATATGTTATTTGTTTTAGTAGTGCTAAGTTGAAATCCAGAGTATTGAAGCTGTAAGACAAAAGTTCTACTGTTAAGCCACAAAACTAAAATAAGGAAGTGGGAGTGATAGTACAGTGGGTAGTGTTCGGCTTGCCCGCTCCCAACCCAGATTTGATTCCTGGCATAGAGTATAGTTACTCCACTCCTACTGGATCCCACAGATGCTAGTCCTTGTTTCAAAGAATGATGGTAACTTGGTACTAATATCATATTTAATTTTGCTTGATGTAGGAATCATGTGCTCAGTAAAGCTTGATTGAAATCTTTAAGCTTTAGAAGTCAGTAATTATTCCATATTCATTAGGAAGAAAAAGATGTTTTTCCAGATTGACTGATCTGATTCCAATTCTTTTCTTCTTTTAGTAAATGGATCTTAGGGAGGAAGGGGATAGTAGCTCTCAATTTGAATCCTTAGAAAATTCCATTCATATTCTTATTACAACAAGAAAGTTCCTAATCACATCACAAAAAATACACTTTTTTTCATTTCTTTTCAGAACATAGAGTGTGCTTGTAAAACACTGAAGGGTTCTTAAAGGTACATGGACAACATACAATAGAGAAGATTTATCATGGGAACATCAGGAAGGCTAATAAAGGATGAACTCAGAAGAAAGTAGGCTAATCCTTAGAGTTTATTGCTGTCAACCATACTATGCTTTCATTCCCTCCATGAAAGTGGTGTGAAAACAGTGAATGAGACACAAATGGCTTGTTTGTGTGGAACAGTTCTATGCTATTTCTATTTGTTCTACTTATTTTGAAAAGCTCCCATAATTTATGTGACAGTTTTAGATGCGGCTGTCACTTAATAGAATAAAGAAGAAAGAAGAAAAGGCAATTCTAGGCTCTGGGCTCTGTCTAGCCAGAGAAAGACAAAAGATTGAACAAAATATATTTGACCCTCATTTGCACAGATGAGCTGCATAGTAAATTGATTTTTAGCTACAGGAACTTAAAAAAGGCTGCCATTTTCATAACAGATGAATATTTATAACAAAATTTCAAACAATTTTCCAAATTTTAGAGAATAAAATGTTGGAGGGATCCTAAAGCAATCTAAGCTTTGTTGTCAGCCAATATTACAGCGACTAAAGAGAAGAAATGGAAAAAAAACCGATAAGAAAATACTTTTATTGGCTCTTTAATTATGTAATGGAATAGTAACATGAGAATGTTGCTTCTATTTTTTTTAAAAAAAAATTTTATTGAAATTATTGTGATTTACAAAGTCCTTCATAATTGGGTTTCACACATACAGTATTTCAGAACCAATCCCAACACCAGTGTCAACCTCCCTTTACCAATGTTCTTAAAATGCATCCCATGCCACAACCACCCAGCCTGCCAATCTTTTTTTTTTCATCATTAAAAGTCAAAATCAAAAGCCAAAAAAAAAAAAAAAAAGTCATGTGATATTTGAGACCAGAGCGGTGGAGCGGAGCCGTGGGGAGTCTGCCTTACCCGTGCTGATCTGATACAAACCACGATTCATCCCCTGGCGTCCCATGTGGTTCCCCAAGCCAGGAGGGATTTCTGAGTGCATAGCCAGAAGTAACCCCTGAGCGTCATCGGATGTGCCCCCCCCAAAAAAAAAGTCATGTGATATTTGTTCTCTCTTATTTAAGTATTCATTTATTTTTTGTTTATGGGCCACACCCAGCAGCGCTCAGAGGTTACCCCTGGCTCTGCAATAAGAAATTGCTCCTGGAAAGCTCAGAGGTTCATCTGGAATGCCGAGGATCAAACCCTGGTCAGTAGTGTGCAAGGCAAACGCCCTATCCACTGGCTATTGCTCCGACCCCTAATTGTTCTCTTTAAAGGAAAAGAGGTTGTTTTTTTTTGTTGTTTATGTCTTTGAGTTACACACTGTGCTCAGAGTTTGCTCCTGGCTCCATTTTGGTGCTGGGGATTTGAATTTGGGTCACTCATTCAGGGCAAGAACCTTCCTTGCTGTACTATCTCACTGATGCCGCAAAAGACTTGGCTGAGTTTAGTATTTTCTATTTTGGGAGGTGGGACACACCCGGTGACGCTCAGGGCTAGTCCTGGCTATGTGCTCAGAAATAGGTCCTGGGTTGGGGGACCATATGGGATGTTGGAGGATCGAACTGCAGTCCATCTTGTGTCAGCTGTGTGCAAGGCAAACACCCTACCGCTGAGTCATTGCTCTGGCCACTTATTTTCTATTTTTGTTTTAGGGAGCAAATATTTTTATTTTTGTTTGTTTTTTTGTTTTTGGTTTTTGGGTTACACCCGGCAGTGCTCAGGGGTTACTCCTGGTTCCATGCTCAGAAATTGCTCCTGGCAGGTACGGGGGACCATATGGGGCCCCGGGATTCGAACCGATGACCTTTTGCATGAAAGGCAAACGCTTTATCTCCATGCTATCTCCCGGGCCCATGGGAGCAACTATTTTTAATACAGATTGGTTTTATTCTCAGTTGAGATGAATTTTGATAAAAAAAAAGTTGTTAAAAAGTTTGATGAAAATAAAATGTTTGGTTTTTCTGCTTTCTTTCTTCTGTTTTATTTTGTTTTGGGGCCTCACTTAGCGTTTTTCAGGTCTCATCCAGGGAACTGTATGGGGTACTGGGGATTGAAACTGGTTCAGCCACATGCCAGGCAAGCAAATGCCCTACCAACCAGGGGTCCTCAAACTTTTTAAACAGGGGCCCAGTTCACTGTCCCTCAGACCACTGGAGGACCAGACTATAGAAAAAACAAAAATTACGAACAAATTCCTATGCACACTGCATACATCTTATTTTGATGTGAAGAAACAAAACGGGAACAAATACAATATGTGGCCCGCGGGACCATTGAATCTTCCCAGTTCTTGGAACAGACAATCTATGAATACAAAATTGTATTTCTCTCCAGGCCATACAATCTTGCTAACATTATATAGACTTAAGAGGAAAAATGTCATCTTGAATTGCTAATTATAGCTGGGAAAAATTTTAAATTTAACTGAAGTTTTTTGTTTTTTTTTTTTACTTACAATTTTTCAGACTTTTCTTTTGGTTCCATTTATGAAGTTTCATGACCCCTCAACAAGCTGAGTCAGTGCCAGCAAAACTCAGTCATGGGTGATGTTTAATTAAGCAGGGCAACATTTATAGGATTGCAGTTTTTTGACTAAAGTTATACATTGTCAGTATCTATTTCTTGTGTAAATAAATACAAAAAAAGGTGATTGGACCATCTACTCAACCATCGATCATAGACTATTTAGTAATGCAGCTAATAGCTTCATAAATATAGATGTTTGGGTCAGCACAATACTTGCCAAACTAAAATTTGCTTAAAAGTCCAGGAATATAGCTCAGTAGTAAAGTACATGTTTTTTTATGTGTGTGAGATCTTGTAGACACACACACATTAAGTTTAATAAAGTTTGATGCTAAAAATAATTATAGAAAAAAAATTATAGGTTGACTAGAAACATTAGCTTTAATGGACTGAGTGCAAGTCAGAAACTGTTTGGTCCCTAGTACTTCATGGCTCTCTTAGCACCCCTGAGCAGAGTCCATAGTAGGCCCCCAATCACTGCTCGGTGCATTTCCTCAAATTCATGCAAAAAAATGATACAATTAGTAAATATATATATATATATATTTTTTTTTTCTTTTGGTTTCTGAGCCACATCCTGTGACACTCAGGGGTTACTCCTGGCTATGTGCTCAGAAATCGTTCATGGCTTGGGGAACCATATGGGACACCGGGAGATTGAACCGTGGTCAGTACTAGGTTAGTGCTTGCAAGGCAAGTGCTTGCACCACTGCTCTAGCCCCTAAAAAATATTTTTCATCAGCTGTGGCAGTACAATTTTTTGTTTGTTTGTTTTTGGGTCACACCCGGCAGTGCTCAGGGATTAATTACTCCTGGTTCTAAGCTCAGAAATCTTTCCTGGCAGGCTCAGGGGACCATATGGGATGCTGGGATTTGAACCACTGACCTTCTGCATGAAAGGCAAATGCCTTACCTCCATGCTATCTCTCTGGCCCTGGCAGTAACAATTTCTGAATGATTCTCCCATGCACACAGAATGAGTATATAACCCTGTGTCATTATAAGAATAGGATAATTGCATTACATAGTTGGATTCTATTAAGAAGGGATTGCTTTATCTGTTTCCCAAATATATATGGGTACAATTATATATATTATATACATATATAGGTATATTTATATATATATTATATATGCATTTATATTAGATACATTTTTGTAGGTACATTTTTCCATTTTCTTCAGACCCCTTTTTGTATATATATTTTTTAAACTTTTTGTTTGTTTGATTTTTGGTCACACCAGGCAATGCTCAGAGGTTACTCCTAGCTCTGCACTTAGGAATTACTCCTGTTGATGTTTGAGGTACCAAATGGAATCAAACCAGGGGTGGCTGCAAACAAGGCAAATACCTTACCTGCTGTACTATTCTTCAGTTTTTTTTAAACTTTATTTGTTTGTTTATTGGTTTTTGGGCCACACCCAACAATTCTCAGGGGTTACTCCTGGCTCTGCACTCAGAAATCGACCCTGGCAGGCTAGGGGACCATATGGGATGCCAAGAGTCTAACCGGATCACTTTCAGGTTGGCCACATTCAAGGCAAATGTCTACTACTGTACTGTCTCTCTGGCCACTATCTCTCAGTTTTTAAACTTTTTGTTAGAGTGTCATATCCAGTGGTACCCAGTGGTGTCTTTTCCTGCTCTGTACTCACAAATGACTCCTGGTATTGCTCAGGTGAAATGTGGTGTTGGGGGGATTCAAACCACATCAGGACATGGAAGGGCAGAATCTTGCCAGTACTATTTCTCCAACCACAATTTCTCCACTTCCCAAACTTTTTTATTTTTTCAACTTTTGGTTTTTAGGCCAGACCCAGTAATAAACAGGAGTTACTCTAGGCTTTACATCAGGGTTTACTCCTGATTCACGGGAACCATATGGGGTGCAAGGATAGAATCTGTCTGGGCTCCATGTAAGGCAAATTCCCTACCTGCTCTACTATCTATCTAGCTCTCAGTTGTTTAGCTTGAGATGTGCATACCTTTTATGTAAAATAACAGTTAGTAGTCGTGCTAATAAAAAAGTCAAAGTAAACCAGAACTGTGATCATTTCTTTCTTTTTTTTGGTTTTTGGGTCACACCTGGATCACTCAGGAGGTACTCCTGGCTCTATGCTCAGAAATTGCCGCTGGCAAGCACAGGGGACCATATGGGATGCCTGGATTCAAACCACCGTCCTTCTGCATGAAGGGCAAACACCTTACCTCCATGCTATCTCTCCGGCCCCCTATGATCATTTCTTAGCAGGTAGTCTACCTTCTAGAATTGTGATTTCTTTCTATGAAATGATCACGGTTCTATTAAAATCACAGTTCAAGCAGTGCTAGGATTTCCTGCATGTAAAGCACATGCTCAGTTCATTAAATGATCTCTCTGACCCGTAAAGGTATGACTTATGTCCTTTTTGAACTAAAGTATAATATTCATATGTATTGGCTATATTATATGAAGACATTGTGAATAAAGTGAATAAGATATGGTTAGTACTGATAAACAATTTTTCTGAACAGGAACTATAGCACAGAAAATACCATAGGGCATTTGCCTTGCATGCAGTCAACTGGGTTAAATCGCTCATATTCCATATGGTCCCTTGAGCCTTCCAGGAGTAATTTCTAAGCATAGAGCCAGGAGTAATCTCTGAGAGCCACCAAAACAAAACAAAACAAAATAGTTTTCATGTATCTCTTCTACAGAGAACTCTATTAGTATTTTAGTGTGTCTCATTTACTTCCTTTTCGTTTGGTGCCTGGGGCAAATTCAGAGCCTTATACACAAAAATATACACTCTACCACTGAGCTACATCCCAAACCCTCATTTAATTGTAGTTTTAAATGAAGTAAAATGTTTTGTTTTGATTTTTTTGTGTGGAGGTTGTTCTGTTTTGGTTTCTTAAGTGAGGAGGGTTGGGTTTCTGAAGCCTACCTGGTTGTGCTCAGTGGTTTCTTGTGATTCTGTACTTAGAACCTCAGCAGTACTCAGGAGATCATATGTGGGGTTGAGGATCAAGCCAGCATAGGCAATTTGCAAGGCAAGTGACTTACTTCCTATACTGCCTCTCTGTCCCAGAAATAGAGAAATAACAGTTTTTTAAAGAAGCAGACTATGGGCCCAGTGGGGGGCTCAATGACTAAACACCTCTGTTTTGCAAGTGTGAAGCCATAGGTTTGATTCTCAGTGCTGCTCATATGGGTTAGTCAATGCCCTGGTTGTAATTCTCAGTCTAAAGTACTTAGCCCCCAGCAAGCACCACAACCAAATATGTGTGATCCCAATTATGGCAACTGCAAAGGCAACAAAGATCAAGGAAAAGGAAAAACATTCAGAAACTACTTTGGCATTTGATTTTCAGATTAATATGTACATATTCATATTGTCTTTATTATCATTGTTCATTTATTGTTATTATATTACAATTTAAATACTTTTAATTTTTTGTTATTAAATTTAATGACATTTTGATTTACAATATAATTGATAGTTGAATTTTAGTTATGTGATATTTTTTATTTTATAAAATCTTTATTTAAGCACCCTAATTAAAAGCATGATTGTAGTTGGGTTTCAGTCATAAACAGAACCTCCCTTTCACCAATGCAACCTAACCTTTCCACCACCAATACCTTTCACACCCCTGCCAGTATTTGAGACAGGTATTCTATTTCTCTCACTCATTAACATTGTCATGCTAGTTGTTAGTGTAATTATTTCCTTAACAGCATTCACCACTCTTTGTTATATAATGTTTGTTATGTAATATTTCAATACCAATCCCACATCTAGTGTCAACTGTCACCAGTGCTCCTAAATTTCATTATCCTCTACCTCCCATCTTTCAGCTCTATCCTCTTTCTGCCACCTTGACAGGCACATTACAGAGTTTAGTGGTCGCATATTAGATCACATGTTTTCAATATTATTTAGTCTGTGCTTTTGATTATAGTTTTTAAAATTATTATTGTTTATAAAAAGAAATCTAAAAAAATCTACTAAAAAGTCAATCAAAATGTAGCACATTTGATTTAATTCTTTTTTTTTTTTTTTTTTTTTGTGGTTTTTGGGTCACACACGGCAGTGCTCAGGGGTTACTCCTGGCTCCATGCTCAGAAATTGCTCCTGGCAGGCACGGGGGACCATATGGGGCACCGGGATTCGAACGGATGACCTTTTGCATGAAAGGCAAACGCCTTACCTCCATGCTATCTCCCGGGCCCCTTGATTTAATTCTTCTCTTCCAATATATTTTCTGTTTGTTGCTGCAGTTCCAAGGTTAAAGGTAATGACACACACGTGCAAGGCAAGTGCTCTTCTACTAAGGTTCTTCCTAACTTCTAGATGAATAAATCCAGATAGATTTTACATAAATAATCCAAAGTCTTCACTCTTCATTTGGCCATAAAATGATTCTCACTTTAATAACATGCAAGATCAAATTGTAAAGTAACAGTGCTGCTTAGCATATAATAGCCTGAAGTGGTAGGTAAAACAGCTAATCTCCATCTTACTAGAAATAATTAATTCATTCCTATTTAAAAAATCAACTATTCTGTACTTCAAAGCTATCACACACAAAACTATTTTTGGAATTATTCTCATTACCATATACTATGGTAAAAACCACACTTAAACCATATTTCTTTCCTTGATATTATTAAAAACAGTTTCTAACAATATTCGAGTCAGGTTATACTTACATATTATGCTTTCAGAGAAAGAATAAGTTGAACGCATAAGTTGTATAGCCGGCCCTAGTTTGATTCTCAACACTGCATTATTCTCTAAAGCAGTGCCAGGAAAAAATCCAGAAACTCAAACTGGGAGTAGCCGCTAGGCACTACTGAGTGAGACCCCCCCACCCCCCCCCCGCCCAATGCATATACATATAAAAGAAAAAAATTATTACGATTCTTCCACAGAAATCAAACAAATGTGAATATTTTACCACAAACTAAGAACTAACAATACAGGATAAAAATGTAGAAACAGGGTGGATGAATGCTTCCGAGGACCAGAGGACATACTTTTCATGCAGAGTTCTGCATCCTATTAACACCACGTGGTCCCCCAAATACCTCCAGGAATGACCTCTCAAACACTGTGCCAGAAGTAGCTCTTAGACACCTTCAAGCAAAATCTGTAGAAAAAAATTAAATGATTCTACAGAGGAATTTCATTATTTTATTTTTTATTCGCATGGGCATAATCAGAAATTTGAGTTTTCCGTTTTTTTTTGTTTGTTTGTTTGTTGACCATACCCACCATTTCTCAGGACTTATTCCTGGCTCTGCATTCAGGATTTACTCCTGGTGGTGCTCAGGGAACCATATAGGATGCTGGGAATCAAACCAACGTTGACTTCAAGCAAGGAAAGTGCCCTACTTTCTGTACTATCGTTCTGGCCCCAAGAATTGTTTTTAATGCTAAATTGGTATGTGAACTGAATGTAAACCATAAAATAGTTCACAAAACAATGACTACCACTTGCTGATATTTACTTTAATCCTGCCACTGTTTTATAGATATAGTAACTTTTAAACTTCGCAACAGCAATAGGAGCTGGCTGCTACTATATTTACTACTTTAAGACATAATCATAAGCAGTTCTCAGATGTACTCAATACATTTATATCAATTTAGTGTTAGTCTCTGTAGGCTCTTTAAGCTATCTTAAATTACTGACAGATAAAATGTAGTCTGTTGTCCTAAATTCCTAGACCTTTTGCCACTTATTTAAGAGACAGTAAAACAATGATATGAGGTTTATTTAACTGCTCTCACCTGTCACGATATTTAACTACCACGAGTAAACATTGATAAGACATCAGAGGACCTTTTACAAATGTCTTTGCTCTGGGAAAAGCTTGAAGATCTCATTCTTTAGAATCAGGAAAGGAGAAAGAAACAAAAAAAAGCTTCACATTTTCCATTTCCTCCACCTTCCCTCCTCTCTTCATCCTTGATACCCATGAGTTCACTTGGTTTTGAAGGTTCTGAAGCATGGCAGGCTTGGTTTCCTTAGAAGGATGTTTTATTTAAGAGAGTAAACAATGTCAGGCCCATTTCCTAGTTGGGGCCAATTTAACTGTAATACAAGATCATGACAGAAAGATTTGATATGACTAAGCTCAGCTAAGCCCTCCTCACACACTGGATGGTTATCCACATCTCTTCAATCTAGTATGTGACTCTGTTCAACATTTCCCCATCTGAGTCTTGCCTTATTACTATTGATGCTTCTGGTCCTGTGCAGAATAAAGAAAAACAAGTGTGTTACAAGTTGAATGCATGGAAGCATTCGCTTTGCTTTACTTTTTCTCAATGGTGGTCTCATTGTCATTCTCCAAAATACAGTACTTTGACTACAATTATGTTTCACAAAACTTTGTAGAAGTGCTTTTCTTAGTCTCTGGAACCAGATTATGACAAGCCTATCAGCAGAAAATTCAAAGCAAATTCACTGTGGCTTTATTCAACACATTGGGCATTAGTATCTATGAAAAAGTTCTTCAACAGACCAGTGAGATAGCTCAAAGGGCTTTGTCTGTGGAAATCCCTTTTTGAACCCCTCCCCAAGCACTACTGAAAGTAACAACCTGAGTAACCTCTGAGCCCCTATGAGTGTGACCCTCACATTTAAGCAAAAACTGAGAAAAAAGACCTTGAAATAAGAACCAACAAGGCAAAGGGTATTTCAACTTTAGAAGAGAGTACTACAGAAAGAAGATCATAAAAATGCAGGAAAGGGGGGCCAGAGTGGTGGTACAAGTAGTAAGGCAATTTGATCCCCTGGTATCCCAGATGATCCCCCAAACCAGAATCGATTTCTTTTTTTTTTTTTTTTGGGTCACACCCGGCAGTGCTCAGGGGTTACTCCTGGCTCCATGCTCAGAAATTGCTCCTGGCGGGCACAGGGGACCATATGGGGCACCGGGATTCGAACCGATGACCTTTTTCATGAAAGGCAAACGCCTTACCTCCATGCTATCTCCCGGGCCCCCAGAATCGATTTCTGAGCACATACACAGGAGTAACCCCTGAGTGGCACCAGTATGCCCCCCCCCCCAAATACAGGAAAGTGCTAGGAACTAAAAGATGGTCATTGGGAGTACTGTGAGTAGAACATCTGCTTTCCATGTTGCCTGCCAGGGGTTCAATCCAAAGCATTCCATATGGTCTGAGACTGCTAGAAGTAAATCCTGAATCCAGAGTGAGGAGTTAAGTCCTGAGCATCAGTATGGATGCATCTTCACCCTCCAAAAAAACAAACAAACAAAAAAGGTGGTCAATGGGTTCAAGACTAGGAATAGAGAATATGGTCCAAGTTTAGGGTTGGTATCACCGTGGCACCAAATTTTGTTGGATCTTGCTGGCTAAGTAAGAAATTTTAACTTCATCAAAAAACAGAGTAGAAAAATACTGGAGAATTTTAAAAATTAAGGTGTCCTTGTTATGGGATTAAAAAGGGTTTCCTTCTAGCAATTCTTGGCCATTTGTGCCAGTGACTTAATGTTAAGGCCTAAGAATGCAGTGTTACTTAAACTGCATCCTTGGGCAGTGTCTGGAATAATCTAGGGTCAGATCAGAGGTATGGGTGCTGTGGGGCCCCACCTAGTTAATATTGTAGACACTGTCATGATGGGATGAAAAAAACATGTTGTCCAAATCAATGCAAGCATCTTATTCTCTGAACTATCTCTTTAGTCATGGATATTTCTGGATCTTGGATAGTAGTGTGAGACTAAAGAAAAGTAGAAAGATTCAATTCCTAAATTTTGTAGTCTCAAAAGTATATGAAAGGATAAACGAGGGCAAAAGGACAAAGGAGGGAGAAGTGTTGAAGATAGAAAGGTAGTAATTATGGTTTCTTTGGGTAAGTGAATGAAAGCTGGTTTTTAATAGAAATTTTCTAATTTCTAAAGCATAACAGGTAAAATGCTTTAATT
The DNA here is from genome assembly GCA_004027635.1 of Crocidura indochinensis. Classification (NCBI taxonomy): domain Eukaryota; kingdom Metazoa; phylum Chordata; class Mammalia; order Eulipotyphla; family Soricidae; genus Crocidura; species Crocidura indochinensis. Next base: position 17,646 of record PVKC010007409.1, read on the forward strand.
TATTTGAAGAGAACTGAAGGACCTTTAAAAAAATTCTATCCAACTGAAACAAGTTTACATCCAACAACCTATTATATGAATGAAGATTAATAAAGGCTTCCTTTTTAGAAAAGTTAAATCCCTCATATGATTAGGCCAAGGATGATATATCTTGGTATTTGCCGCAATAGCTTTAATTGGATACTTAATCAAAATCATAGATTTTTTTTGGTGAATTTTTTCTTAAAATATTGTACTATAATTGGTGAGATTACTTCTCTTTGATTCATAGCTTTAAAAACAATTTAAAGCTGAGAAGCTAGTACTATTTAAGCTACAGAGTACTGACATGTGTTCTCCATATGGTCTAGGTTATTTAGAATTGAGTTATTGAAACACAGTAAGAATAGCAGGCACAATAAAAGCTAGTGCTTTAGTGTTTTCTCCTATGTGCAAAAGCGTTTAGTTGTGTTAGAAGATAAGTAGCACTTGCTCTGTCAGACAGTCATCCGTTTTCTGTCATCACTGAGTTCAGGTGTTGTGTCTCAAGTAACTTTGGCTTTCCCATATGGAACCATATAGACCTTTAGGAGGACAAAGAAGAATGTTCTATTTTTCATGAACCTCCAAAGACAGTCTTTCTTTCCAAGACTTATATAAAATGTATGGTTGAATGTAGCAAAACACATGGAGCACATATATTATGTTTCCCCCTAAACAGCATAAGCTCTTTTTTCCCCCTAAACAAAGCACACACCCTTTTATTCCCATAAAACACTGCACACACCCTGCTTAAACAGAACTCAAACCCTACTTTCCCAAAACACACAAAGTTTACACCCTGACCTGATATAGATTCCACTTCCACCAAAAAATAGGGTTTTAGTTTTGTTGTTGCTTGTTTTTAGATAATTTTTAAATCTCTAAGTTCTCTACTCACCTGGAATCAGACCTCACTAGCAAATATTTTCATCTGATCCACTCGGGGCTGGAGAGAGAGCACAGTAGAGGTAGGGCGTTTGCCTTGCATGCAGCCGACCTAGGAGGGACCGGGTTTGATTCCCAGCACCCATATTGTCCCCCAGCCTGCCAGGGGCGATTTCTGAGTGCAGAGCCAGAAGCACTGCTGGGTGTGGCCCAAAAATCCAATCAATCAATACATATAAATAAATAAAGTTTAACATAATTAGAAACAAATGAAATATTACATCTGACATTCGACTGAGGATGCAGCAGCGGCTGTGGGCCCTCATAGTCCTCTTGGCAGTGCCTGCCGCCTGCTGGAAGAATCTCCGGGAAAATCTGGCTGCACTGGGGGTAGGGGGGTGGAGGGGTGGGGGTGGGGGGGGCTAGGGACTGTTTTCTGGAAGCTGCGAGGAGGGCAATGATGCCAGAGAGGGGGTATAAGAGCAAGAAACACCTCTAGACTCAGGAGACCAGGTGGAGGCTCTGCCTGGGCTCTCGATTACTCTCAATCAGGCTGACAGGGATAACCAGAGCCAGAGAGACAGTTTAGTATGGAGGTCACCTGCGTCACAGCGGGGGTCCCATGCTCAGCAGCAGCTCTATGTGCTGCTGTGATTTTTAGTACTGTTGGGTGTGACCCCAAACCAAAAAAAAATCAAAGGACAGTCGGATTCTCTGCCTCTTAAAGAAAAAGGCATCAACTGCAGTGCCCTGGAAGGATGTAAAAGAACACTTGGCCCTAGGATGATACTCCACTTCTGACCACTCTGTGTGTTCTAATAGACTCAGACTGGAAGCCAGACAGTTACACAGTTACCCAGAGGACTAGGGACAGAATCTGGGCTTGCTGTCATTCATGGCAGACAGGCGATAATTATGCAGGATCTGGATGACAAGGCCTGCTGGTTGTTGTGCCCACCATACCTGTAGTATGAGGCTCTTGCCCTGGTACAAGACTTTAGATTTAGGCATAATTCTGCAAGGCATAATTCTCTGAGTCTTTATTTGAGACTCTGATAGGAGTCATAGAGTGTTGCCATACACACAGAACTTACACCCAGCTTCTTCCAAAACAGAGAGTTTGTCCTACTTCCCTTTTTCTTTCACCCACCTCTTTTGAGATGTAAAAGACCTACCTAGGCTTGATTAGCATGAGATAACTACTTTGCCTATTATTCTACTCCTCCATACTGACCCTCCTTCCAAGTAGATTGAGCCTGTCCAATAGAGATTGGAGGGAAAGGTCAATTGGTGCACTCTCAATCCTTAACCCTTTTCTCTCTCTTATGGCTGTTTTGGTTTATTCTCCCAGCAACCCTGTTTCTGGCCCGTTCACCAGGGGTTGGACACTGAGTTGAACCTTTGTAATTGAAGGGCTGGGAATGTGGCTTAGTGGTAGGTAGAACACATACATTGCATGTATGAGGCCCTTGTTTCAATGCATAGCAATAGAGAAAAACAAAACAAAAAGCAAGTCTGTTTGGAATGTAAACATTTTGCTATATTTTAAAAATTATTTTGAAATGTTTACAATTTCATCTACCCTTCCCTCCCGCACTTCTTATGAAAATCACACCCACGGGACTGGAAATATCTTTCTGAAGATCTAGTTCAGTCGGCAATGTCAGCTTGCATTCAGGAACTCCAGAATTTTATCACTGGCATCACATGGTCTCTTAAGATCCTTAGGAACAATTCCTAATTATTGAGCTGGGAGTAGCTCCATACCACTTTAGGATGTGCCCTAAAAATAACAACAACAAAAACAACAACAAAATCAAGGAACTGGAGTGATCACACAGCCATAGGGCATTTGCCTTGCATGTTGCCAACCTGGGACGAACCCAGTTTTGATCATTGGCATCCTATATGGTCCCCCAGCCTGCCAGGAGCCATTTCTGAGCACGGAACCAGGAATAATCCTTGAGTGCTGCAGGATGTGGCCCCAAAACAACAACAACAACAACAACAGTAATAATAATCATAAATCACAAGGCAGAGAGATGGCAAAAGGCAGGTTCTGGCTTTGCACTAACTAGCCAATGGTACCTTATACAGTTCCCTGTGCATAATTGATGTTACCCCAAATCAAAGCAAAATAAAACAACTGAGGGGCCCGGGAGATAGCATGGAGGTAAGGCGTTTGCCTTTCATGCAAAAGGTCATCGGTTCGAATCCCGGTGCCCCATATGGTCCCCCGTGCCTGCCAGGGGCAATTTCTGAGCATGGAGCCAGGAGTAACCCCTGAGCACTGCCGGGTGTGACCCAAAAACCAAAAAATAAATAAATAATAATAATAATAAATAAATACATACATAAATAAATAAAACAACTGACATACTGACTTTCCAGTTCGTGTATTTTGACTTAAAATACAAGCTTTAAACTGAAAAAAAAAAGTTTAAATGACTTAATACATGTTTATGCAATTAATTATACTATCATTAATTCAGTCATATATTGAAGATAATATTCTGTAAATTTACAAGTAAACCCAGATTATTCAGTTTAAGATTTTAAATGATTTGTGTGGCCTAATTCTTAGTCACAAAGATTATGTAATGGCAACAATACAGACAGATATAAATGGTAGCACTCTTTTATGTCAGTAGTGTCTATAACTTTGCTAGAAGGTAAAAGAACCGGTAAAATAATTCTTTTTTTATTTTTATTTTTGGTTTATGGGGCACACCTGGCAGCGCTTAGGGATTACTCCTGACTCTGTGCTCAGAAATCATTCCTGGCAGGCTCGGGGGACATATAGGATGCCAGGATTCGAACCACTGTCCTTCTGCATGCAAGGCAAATGCCTTACCTCCATACTATCTCTCCAGCCCCAGGTATAATAATTCTTAGCATGAGATATTAGGATTCTTCAAAGAAGTAAGAGAGTTTTTAAGGCTATTTCTTGAACATAATTTAACCTTGTTGCATGTATTTGGGATGCTGTTTTTTCAATACCCTGTGCAGGAAGTTCTTCCTATTCTCTCTTTATCCCCCACCCAAAGATCTTTTAATTTACTGTACTTCAGTTTTCAATTTGGGGGTTACACCTAATGGTACTTGACAGCTGCATCCAACACTGTGCTTGAGGGTCATTCTCAGCAGTGTTCTAGGGAGCATGGGGTGCCCAGGATGTAACTTGGGGGGTCTTAGTATGGAGAGCATGTTCTCAGCCTGTTAAGCTATCTTTTTGACCCCAGTTCATTGTACTTTTGACCCCTACACACTTATCACAATATATCTTATATATTTGTGTAAAATCTGTAAGAGTAAGGCAGCTATCTCATCATTCATATCACTCTTCACAATATACCACAATATTACTTCTTTTTTATTTTTTGTTTTAAAACTGTGACTTATAATACTGTTAATGATATGGTTTAATGCATAAACATTTGACCATTACACCTACTAGTAGTTTCTTCCCTCACAATGCTCCTACCTCCACCTCTTTTATTTTTATGTTACTGTTTATTGTAGAAACATAGTAAATATTTTCTCAATAAATAAACTTATAGCTGGAGATGTGGCTTTGTAGAGTATATACCTTCTACATGCGAATCCATATGTTTCACACCCTACTGCTCACAAATAAATGTATTGCTGAAACAAGTATAACTTAATCTATTGAGCTCATATTTTGATTGTTGTTTTAATTTTTTTGCCATATTTGTTAATGCTCAGGGTTTACTCCTTGCTTTGCACTCAAGAATTACTCTTGGTATATTCAGAGGTTCATATGAGATGCCAGGGATTGAACCTATGTTATCCACATGCAAGGGTATTCACCCTACTCACTGTATTATATATATATCTTTCTGGCTCCTTGGCTCATACTTTATATTTTACTTTACTTTTTTTTTTAATTTGGAGAGCTATGCTTGACAGTGCTCAGGTATTACTTCTCTACATTCAGAAATTCTTCTAGCATTGCCCTACTCACTGTATGTACTAGCACTCTGTCTCCTGGACTCATACTTTACTTATTTATTTATTTATTTATTTATTTGGTTTTTGGGTCACACCCTCTGGAGCTCAGGGGTTACTCCTGGCTCTGCACTCAGAAATTGATCCTGGTAGGTATGGGGAACCATATGGGATGCCGGGATTCGAACAACCGTCTGTCATGGATAGGCTGTATGCAAGACAAACGCCGTCCTACTTGCTATCTCTACAGCCCCTGGACTCATAATTTTTAATTAATTAATGTTTTGGGCCTAGACCCAGCAGTGCTCAGGGGTTATTCCTCGCTCTGCATTCAGAAATTACTCCTGGCAGGCTCAGGGTACCATAGTAACAAACAAAAGCAAAATGTAAAAAGGAAAAAAAATATTTATTTTTACACTTTAAAATTGTGCTTTTTAAAATAAAACTTAATTTGTTTGTGTTTGCTTAGACAAACAGCTAAAAACTGAGATTCTTCAATCACTTAAAACATACGCTAAATTACTCTCAGGTTAGCAATAATATGGTTTTTTGTTTTTTGTTTTTTTTTTGGTTTTTGGGTCATACCCAGTGACGCTCAGGGCTTACTTCTGGCTATGCGCTCAGAAGTTGCTCCTGGCTTGGGGGACCATATGGGAACCGGGGGATCGAACTGTGGTCCGTCCTAGGCTAGTGCAGGCAAGGCAGGCACCTTACCTCCAGCGCCACCGCCCAGCCCCCATAATAATATGTTTTTAACATTGAAATCTTCATCAAGGGTCTGGAATAATAGTATAGCAGGTGTAGTGCTTGTCTTGTGATTAGCAAAGCAGGGTTTGATCCCCAGAACTCCATGTGGTTTCCCCAAATCCTCCAGAGTAATTTTTGAGTGCAAAGCCAGGAGTAACCCCTGAGAACCACTAGGTGTACTTCTTTTTTTCCCCAAAAAAATCCTTATCAAATTTAGTTCCCTTCTTTGCCTGTGCTCTGGAAAACTTTGTGAATTATTGAATATCAAATGCTAATTTGTGGATCTCAAAGAAAAGATGAATTAAATAAAAATAAGGACCAGGGAGAGGGCTCAGAGGGCTAAAGCACATGCTTTGCAAGTGGGAGCCCTGGGTTAAATACCTGGCACTGCATGGTATTCTGAACAATAAGTCAGAGGTGACCTACTGTAGTCCACAAACATTTCCCCCCAAAAAAACAAATAATGAAAATAGATTATGAAAACCTCATAAACAAATATATAAGCCATCACATTCTAAGGGAATAAAAGATGGTTTTGTTGAGGCAGAGATAGTATGAGATTTAAGAAACTTGCCTTGCATGTGGTTGATCTCATTTTGTCCCCAGGAGTGAGTGACACACTTCCTCACCTCCAGCATGGAGGAATGTTAAGTATTTCTGGGAGTATTGTCTAACTCCTATTAAATTTCTTTGGGGGGGGGGGGGAATCACGCATTGTGGCACTCAGTGGTTCTCCTGGCTCTGTGCTCAGAAATTATTCCTGGCAGGCTCATTGAACCATATGGAATGCCCAGGATTGAACCTGGGTGGACAGTGTGCAAGGCAAATGCCCTACTCACTGCACTATTGCTCTGGCCTCTCCTATTTTATTTATATATGTATGTATGTGTATATATACATTATATTATATATATATATAATATATATATATATTATAATGTATATATATATATATATAGTCTTTTTGTTTTGGAACCACACACAGTAGTGCTCAGAGCTTACACATGGCAGTACCGGGAGACTATAGGCAGTGCTATATATCAAATTTGTTTCTGCTTGCATGATAGCCAAGTTCCTTAAACCTTCTATTATCTTTCTGGCTCTCTTCCTGCCTTTGGAATGGGTAGGAGTGAAGAGAAAACTATTAATGGACACTTGAATGAAGATTATTTAATACCTTTTTCTTTCCATCATTTATTTTAATGCAAAGCTCTAAGTAATGTAGTCTATATATAGGTCATCATTTTCTTTTTTAGTTAAAAGTGATAAGCTTACAGACTGGAGCGGTAGTATAGGGGACATTTATTTACCTTGCACATGGTCGACTCTTGCCCGAGATGTCATCTTAAATGGTTTCCTGCACACCTCCAAAAGTAATTCCTAAGTGCAGAGCCCAGAGTACCCCTGAGTATTGCCCAGTGTGGACCCGAAACAAAACAAAGTGAAACAAAATTGTCAACTAAGGACTGGGGAGATTGTTCAATAGGCTGAACACATACTTTGCATCTAAAGGTCCAAATTATAGTCCCTAGCACCACTTGGCCTGCAGAGCACCTCCAAGAGGAACCAATAAGTACAATTCTAGGAGTAGTTTCCACCATCATTATAACCACCTCATGGCCCCAATTAAAAAGCGAGTTTAAAGGATTAATTTTTTTATTCACTAAAATATTACTGGTTCAAGTTTGTACATAAAATAAATTTCCTTTTCAACTATTTTTAGACAGTTCATTTATCAGGAGAAAGTCAATTACTCTATTTTTTGATGAAGAAGATGAAATACCTAATTAATTTTGTTATGAGGGAATGAGTTCCTGGTGTGAAGTCTAGGGACTACTCCCGCTAGTGTTCCAGTGTCTATGTGATGACAGAAATCAACCAAGGACTCCAACGAGCTCCAGCCAATAGAATGACCCCCCCTTTCTTTTTTCTTCTTTTTATTTTCCAGTGTTGGAATTGAACCCAGGGCCTCCCAAATGCAGAACAAGCGATCTGAGTTACAGCAATTTTTGTTGGCTTGGTTAGGTGACATTTCTGGCAGTTTCAGAGGTTAATCATTGCTCTGTGCTCAGAGTATTTCTTTAAGTGGTACTCAAGGGACCACATGGTGAACACAAGCCCCCTGTATGCAAAGTATGTCATTCATCACTTTGAGTCATATCTCTTGCATACCCTGATTTTTTTTTTTTTACCTATAGTTTTTAGGCCATTAGTAAGTTGAGGCTTACTCCTGGCCTTATTTTAAGGCTCACTAAAGACAGGGCAGAGGGGATCATATGTAGTGCCAAGGATGAAAGCCAAGTCAGGAACGAGTAAGGCAAGAAAGTGCCTTACCTGCTGTATTGTTTCTCCAATCATTCCTCATCTGTTTGTTTGTTTTTTTGTTTGTTTGTTTGTTTTTGGGTCACACCCAGCAGTGCTCAGGGGTTACTCCTGGCTCCAAGCTCAGAAATTGCTCCTGGCAGGCACGGGGGACCATATGGGGCACCAGGATTTGAACCGATGACCTTTTACATGAAAGGCAAACGCCTTACCTCCATGCTATCTCCCGGGCCCTCCTCATCTGTTTTTTAAAGCACAAATGAAAACACATTCTCCTAGCACATAATTTGGCAATGAATTTTAGAATAATTTTATCTCTGGGGTGATAAGGAGAGGACCTTGAGGTAGTGGTGGAGGTGTGGGGTTAGAACATTGTATTCATAAAACTTGATCATTTACACTATTGAAAGTCACTGAGATTTGGGCCAGCTAGATAGCACGGAGGTAGGGTATTTGCCTTGCTTCCAGAAGGACAGTGGTTCGAATCCTGGCATCCCATATGGTCCCCTGAGCCTGCCAGGAACGATTTCTGAGTGTAGAGTCAGGAGTAACCCCTGAGTACTGCCAGTGTGACCCAAAAACCAAAAAAAAAAGGAAAGAAAAAAAAAAAGAATATCACTGAAACTAAAATAAATGTATCTCTTGGAGTTCATCATGCCTTGTCAATTTCTCTATCCCAGACATAGCCATTTATTTCATAGAGAACAAGAGGAAGAGAAAATTTGATCAAGAGACAATTTTTGATTTTGTATACAAAGGTCGATTCTGGCTTTACTTGAGAAGGACCATAGGCATTGCTAGGAATAACATTGAGTCTGGTCACACATAAGGCAAGTCCTTTAACCCAGTATTAACTCTATAGGCCCCAGAGACATCCCTTGATTTTATTAAAGGCATAACTTTTTAAAAAATCAGAAATATATATATATAAATGTATATATACTATATATTTATACATATATATATATATTATTTGGTTTTCGGCCACACCTGGTGACGCTCAGAGGTTACTCCTGGCTATGCACTCAGAAATCGCTCCTGACTTGAGGGATCATATGGGACGCTGGTGGATTGAACCAAGGTCTGTCCTAGGCTAGCCCGCACAAGACAGACACCTTACCCTTTGCACCACAGCTCTGGTCCCAGAAATACTTTTATTTGGGGTGGAAGGGATGCATGCTGGGCTCTGGGGCCACTGTCTAGCCATTCTTGAGATCAAACCTCTAGTTCCTGCATGCAAAGTCCCACTCCAATCCTTTGAACCATCTTGCAGGTCCGTCCCAGAGTGGCTAATTCTTTGGCAAACTACGGATGCAAAGGGCTGTGATCTAATTACCCAACTGTAATTAACATCAAACTAATCCTGTTGAAACCTAAATGTTGTGTCTCTGCAAATGGCATCCATTTACTGTGGAGCCCTTTTGTAGTTCTACTTGTCCTTAATCTCATGCACAGTCCTGAAATCAGCTCTGAGGCATACTTGTACACTGCTAATTCTCTACCACACTCATGGCTTTATATTCTCAAACCTAATTAAATGCCAACCATATTTTAAAATAAACCTGGAGTCCATTAGTTGTAAAAGCTTTGTCCAGTGGGTGGAAAAATAATGAATGGTATATAGAAGATATTTATCACTAGGAGGGGAAGGTTATGTCAAGGGCGGTGTGATGTCTGGAAGAAAAACCAGTGGCCAGAAAGTAGTATAGAGTTCGTTTATTCAGGCAAAGGGGCACAATAGCTCACTTAAATTTCTACATTTTGGGGGCCAGAGAGATAAGACAGTGGTAGGGCATTTGCCTTGCACACAGCCAACCCAGGACAGATGGTGGTACGAATCCCGGTATCCCATATTATCCCCCTATGACAAGAGCGATTTCTGAGCATAGAGCCAGGAGTAACCCCTGAGTGCAGCCAGGTGTGACCCCTCCTCCAAAATAAAAATAATTCTACATTTTTGTTTTTCATTTTATGTTCAATATTTTTTGATCTCTTTCACTCAATTTTTTCTAGTAGATATAGGTTGAAAAATTAAGCAACTATTCTAGTTTCTGTTTAAAAATTCTAGTTCTTCAAATAATAATATGTGAAGATAATTCAAAACCACTGAGTAAGTTTGGCTTCTGTATATTTGTAAACATTAGTTACTCTATTTCAGGTGGCAGAAATAATAGATTATTGCTTGTACTCTTAAAACAATTGGTTTTAATTTATAATCATTAGAAGATGGTTATTTTATTCAGGTGGATACTTGCAGAGGTAGCATTTAGAATCTGTTTGAGTTCAATGTTTGCAGTCAAGAGTATATAAAATACAGAATAAGATTTTAGGATTAGAAACCCAGAATTCTGGGCATGCCCCTCCTATCAAACCAAACAGAAATAAAATGCTTTAGTCCTTAATTAGTTAAAATACTGATAGTTGGGAATGTAACAAATAGATTGCTTTCCAGTCTAGTGTAAAGCAAAATAAAATGTTTACATATTAGAACTCAATATCTTCTTTAAGTCTCCTATCTCCTTTCTCTTATCTGAGCAATCTCTCTTATCTTTAACTCATTCTTTGAATGAACCTAAGAGTACCCATTAACTTAACCAAGGACTCTGTTTAACAAGTAGAAATTTTAAATACAATTCTCTAAGGTGGAGGGAGTGAGGCTGATGATGTGGGGGCTGAAACAAGAAACCTAACACCTCATACTTGTTGCAGGAACACTGAGTTTTAATCCTGACTCCTGAAATGCTATTCAGACTTACTCTGGTTCCAAAGTGTTTAATTTTGTTGCGTTTTCAGATTCACAAAGTGACTTATTTGGATAAAAATGATCTATTTTTAAGAAATAGCACCAGAAGAGTCAATGAAGGATAACAGTGGTTCTCTCTTACATAAGTGGCTACTGGAACATTATAATTACATCAAGTAGTTTGATATAGTTCAGATGTAGTTTGATGTAGTAGTTCAGATGGTTCTTTTCAACTGTTTGCTTTGGAGTTTAGATCATACTGTGTGGTGCTCAGGGGCCACTCCTGGCTCTTGCTTGGAGTCCTTCCTGTGTTGCCAGAGGGACCAGGTGGTACCAAGAAATAAACCCAGACCTTCTGCATGCAAAGCAGGCTCTTAGCCCATTATATAACCTCTGCACCCCTCTCAAATAGTTAAGTTATTTCATTTGTATTGTTACATATAGCAATGTCTCATCTTTTTTGGGGGTAGCCATCCCAGACTGTGCTTGGGCTATTTAAGACACTATGTAGTATCAGGTATTGCACCTGGACCAGGCGCATCAATCCTCTAAGACATCTCATATTTTGAAATATACAACTTACCAATATTTTATAAATATTTATTTTTTGATTGACAACCATGAGTGTTTAGTTTATTTCCACATATTAGAAATTGTAAATAATACAAAAATGAACACAGGGGTATCAAATTAGTGTTTTTGTATTTATACTATCTATACCCAGAATTAAACTAAAACTATTTTCTCAGTCTATATACTCAGAACATCATTTGGGGACACACCTAGTGGTGCTCAGGGCTTACGCATGGCTTTGTGCTCAAGGAAAACTCCTGATGGTATTCAGGGGACCATATGAGGTGCTGAGGAGTGAACCCAGGTTGGTCATGTGTTAGAGTCTAAATTAGTCTAAATTAGACTAATACCTTTTCTGCTGTACTATCTCTCAGATAATCTATTAAGTTTTAATTTTATTAAACTAACATTTTACCATACATTAAAGTGCATGTCATGAAAAATCAACATGTATATACATTTTTCCTTATTCAGAATTATGGCCATTATTTGTATTTTTTTATTCTTTTGTATCTTCCTGTCTTCCTTCCTTCCCTCCCTCCCTCCCTCCTTCCTTCCTTCCTTCCTTCCTTCCTTCCTTCCTTCCTTCCTTCCTTCCTTCCTTCCTTCCTTCCTT
>PVKC010007410.1:0-29552 GCA_004027635.1 Crocidura indochinensis
CAAAAACCAAAAAAAAAAATTGTGAACCCCCAACTGAGGAGCAAATAACACAATGAGAGCGTCACAATTAGAACCTTAAGAGGTCCTGGAACTCTATGGCAATGAGTCCCCATGGTTAGGAACATCAGCAAAGAAGAGGAAATATCTGGGGCCATCAGGGTAGGACACTTTCCTTGCACATGGATGGCTCAGGTTTGGTCTCTAGCACCCAATAGGGTCTCCAAGGATCACTAGGAGTGATACTTAACTGCAGAGTAAGAAGAAGTCCATTGTTGGGTATGAACATTTCTGGGTATAACTGCCTCTCGCCCAAAAAAGAAAAAAAACATGGAATCCAGAGAAGGAGTCCAGTGGATAGGCCATTTGCCTTACATGAAGCCAACTGGGTGACCTGAGATTGATTTCTTGCATCCCATAGGGTCCACTGAGCATCATCAGGATAATAGTCAAGAGACAGGAGTACTCCAGCCCTGATTACTGTTGAGTGTGACCCACAAACTTAAAAGAGAAAAATCTAATGGCTAGCAATTGTGTGTGTGTGTGTGTGTGTGTGTGTGTGTGTGTATTGACAGGGCCCACACCAAACAATACCCAGAGATTACTCGTAACTCCACTAAGGGACGACTCCTGACAATGTCCAAAGGGACCATAAGGAATTCCAAGAATCAAATTCGGGTTGACCACATGCAAGTCATGTGCCCTCCCTGCTGTGCTATCACTCTGACCTACTGTAGTCTTTGATCTTGTTTCTTTGCAAGCAACCAAGTATCCAAACCTGTGAGGTAAGACACTTGCTACAGAGGTGAGGTGAGAAAAGCCAGCATTTGTCTGTCTAAGCAGAAAATCCAGCCCTTAGCCTTGGGTCTGACAGTGTGGAAAAGCAGTAATTTTGCACAGGGTAACAACACCAACAACACAGGATAACAACACTCCCCCTGGGTGTGAATGATAGGGGCTTGAGAGAGAAACTGTGCTTGGGTGACACGCATACATGGAGCTGAAGCCTTGCCCTATTCCGCATGTTCTCACTCTATCTGCCCAAGCATGTAACAATAAATTTACATTAACTAAATGCACAGAGGCTGAGATGCCACCATAGTTACAAAGGTACTGCATGGGAGAGCAGCGCTCATTGAAATAAGAATCAGGAAGATTACGTGAGATTTAGACACACATTGAGTGCCATCCAGGAGGCAGATTACAGCCAGTGTATTAAAACAACAGGAATTGGGGCCAGAGCCTTAGGACAGCAAAGTGGGCACTTGCCTTGCACATGGCCAACCCAGTTTTGATCCCAGGCATCCCAGTAGGTCTCCCAGACCTGCCAGGAGTAATTACTGCATACAGATATATAGGATTAAGCTTCGAGATCGCCAGGTATTGCTCCCACCCAAATATAACACCCCTCTCAAAAAAGCATGGATACATGCCAACAGAACTTTTGGTAAGGGACAGGAAGTGTCTTGTCACCAGACTTAAAAGCCCTGAGGATGGTGGCCCAGAACTAAGTCTGGGGACTATGCCCAGACTTGATAAATGCAAACTAGTAATGCCACTGGAAGCAGCTCACTTTTCCATGCTGCCAAAGAAGCCCCAGTTCTTGCTGATGGAAGGACGGAGTGTCTAGGACATGTTCCCAAGTCATCAAAGAAATCCCCCTCAAATGGGGCCAAGTGATAATATAGCATGTAGGGAATTTGGCTTGCTTGTGACTGATACAGATCCGATTTTCAGCATTTCATGCAGTCTCCCAAACCCATTAGGAGTGAGCCCTGAATGCACAGTAAGCCAACAGGTATGACCCCAAAACAAACAGTCGGAAAAAATAAAACTAGTGTAACAATCCTCATAGTCATGGGATGAAGTACAACAGGTGTTGGAACAACGCTGAGTAGCAAAAGGAAGAGTGAAAATGGTTCCCAGATGGGATGTCCGGCTTGTTCATACCACCTTCTTACACCTCTATGGGCTTTTTCCAGAAGACTATGGCTTTCTCCTGCTTCCAGAGAGATGCACAGATGCTTAAACAGTCCTTGTGTGTGCATATGTGTGGGCATACATTGTGTGGTCATGTGCTATTCTATAGGACTGGGTCTCACCTTGACCCTGGCATGCCAGGCTGGGCTCCAACCAAGACCCTGTACTGTAGTCAGTGGACATGAACATAAAAACAAATGAAAGTGAACTATTATTAGAAGCCCCTGGAGTCTTTGGAAGTGGGCAGCACATTTGTGCCCAGAACTATGCCTCGGAAATTTCACTCTTCTGTTTTCTTTTGTTTTGTTTTGTTTTTGCTTTCATAGCCATACTTCATGGTGCTCAGGGGTTATTCCTGGCTCTGCGCTCAGAAATTACTCCTGGTTCTGTGCTCAGGAATCACTCCTTGTGAAAGTTAAAGAACCATATGGGATGCCAGGGATCAAATCCAGGTTGAAAGCATTTGGAAGGCAAACACCTGAGTTGCTTTTGCTGAGTACTGGCCCAGAAAACTCCACTGTTATTGATACTATGAGCCTAGGGTCAAGCAAAATGTTGCTTGACATTTTGCTCAGAGCCATCATTACCAAAATCCTAGGGTCATCCTAAGTGGGACCAATGAGACAGCAAATAGGATTGTAGTTTTTTTTTTCTGTTTTTGTCAAACTATCTTCTTCCCACTACAGTGCAAAGCTACTATTTCATATTTATGAAGAATCTACAGAGCCCTATGAATTACATAAATATGCCTCCAGTGGATAGCTATTATTTTTCCTTCTTGCCCTTCCTTCTAGACAAATCGGAACCTAAATTAGTCACTTATCATAAAGTTCTCCAGGAGCATTTGGAGACTTAAGAAATGCCTGATCATTGTTCGGAGCCATCTGGCACCCAGTCATGCTCACGGACTTACATGAACCATTTGGTAAAATCCCAGAAATGTTCATCTTAATTTTACATCTCACTACTGCAAGTTTGAGGATGAGAAATTGCTAAGCGGGGTAGAGGGGGTGAATGGCAAAGAAAAACAAGTGGATAAATGCTTGAGCAGATCAACAGCCTCACAGGAAAGCTGAGGGGGGGTGGGGAATGCAACCACAGCCAACAATGTGATACACATGGGTCTGCCCAGAGCATGCATGCATACAAGCAATGCACACCCATGTGCACACATGCACAGAGAAGAAGAACATGTACATGAATTTGCACATGTATTTGCACATCTGCATACATACATGCAGATAAACAAATATGTGTTCATGGAGATGCAGTCAGAATGTACACATTTACATATATTTATGTGTACATTTATGCAATGAACGCAATATAGTCCATGATGCACATGTGCACATATATACATGTATATTCCAATGAATAAAAAGATTAACTGTGGCTACATTGCCAAAGAAAGACATTTTGCAATGCATCCCGGTGAAATCCAAGAGAACAGGGGTGCTTACAGCCAGTGCTTACAGTGCTTACAGCCACTGTCCAGTGGGCAGTAGTCTTTCTACATGGCTCGGGGGCAGAATACATAGTTCCTGTTGTTTAGCTCAGAGCTGCATAGCCAGCACACATAAACCATCTACCAAGAACTTGATGCCTGCCAAGCTCTAGCCTTTCTTTAACTGGCCCAGAAACATGTGGATGCTACTTTTAACTAATGGAATCCCACAATAACAACTCTGCACATATCAACTCAAAGCTCTTTCCTGAACTTCTCTAGGGTGTGTGCTGATAGGCTCAATCCAAGTAGCCAGGACTAAGGACCAGCTGGAAGGCAGCTGTGTGGTTTGGCAAGTGACGGGATCCTTTTAGTGATTCCCCCGTAGCAGAAACTGAGAGGTTCATGGGGAATGCCTGGACGATCCATGATCTGGGCTGGCAAGTACTGACTTCCTCACATGGAAATGTATGGCTCTTCTTATAGAGGGACTCGGAAAGAAAAGCCGATGCTGCATGTGCATACAAATGTGTGCATCTATGAGTATATGTATGTTATGGAGAGTGCGTGCCACTGACAGAAAACCCTTGAATTGGGGCAGAGTAGTAAACAGAAGGAGGAACTATCTTTCCTGCTAACCAATGGCACAGGAGACTCAAGTGAGACAAAGCTGATGAAAGAGAAGCTACTGTAAGTCCCACAGACCACGGGCCTTGTCCACCTTAGGCATGATAGGCTGCTGGCCTGTTCCTTAGAAGTCTCAACAGCCTTCAAGCCCAGAATTGTTCAGACTGCCCAAGGTCAGTGGACAGAGCAGCAAGCAAGCCAGGGACCGGAATGATAGTACACCTGGGAAAGCACTTGTTTTGCATCAGACAAAACTGGATTAGATCACTGAGCATCTTAGATGGTCCTCCAGAGTCTGCTAGAAGTGATCCCGAAGCATAGAGCCAGGAGTAAGTCCTGAGCACCATCTGGTACACCACTCCCCCATAAAAAAGAAAGAAAAAAGTATGTCTAGATACTTTTAGCAGTGACTTGGGCAGGAAGAAATAGAATTCTAGGCAGAAAAGTAGAGCAGAAAGGTAGAAAGACTTGCACCTAACATGGCAAAGATTTATTGTGAAGATTCATAGCCAGAGAAAGAGATAAACCCCAAAAAGAACTCTAGCAGAAGACACACACCCTCCCTGGCCCCCAAGTCTTATCTCTTAAGAAAGGCATCTTGACGCGGGTCCACTACAGAGACAGATTGCACAGGGTTAAAATGGGGGTTCTTGCATTTGACACAACCATGTATGGCTGGAGTTCATGGACACACACATGAGAGAAGGAGTGGATGTGCGCCATTGACCTGGGTTATGTAAGTCTCCACCCAAAATTCTTTTTGATCCTTTAGAGCAGAGACCCTTGTTTCTGCCTAGGACTTGTTTGGGTCTTCATTGTATTGGGGGCCTTCAAGAGGGGCCCATGGGCAGCCAACGAGAAGCATTCATGTCTATCATATCAAAAGCCAGGGCTGCAAGATGGGCCCTTGGGCGGCCATTAAGAAGTGACTGTGTCTGTCCCATTATGCTCCAAGACTGCAAGATGTGACCATGGGCTGTCAATGAAAAGTGTTTGTGTCTGTCTAGTCATGCACAAGGCCTCACCAGGGGTCAGACCCATGGGCCAGGCACAACTCCGCTTGCCCTCCAGACAGAGGGCAAACAGGGGAGGGTAAACAGGGCATTTAGATTCTGCATTGGCAGCAGAAGATGACAGAGAAATAAGCTTCCTTCTCAAAGTGGGTTCTTGGACTGATTTACTTGAATACATGGATTTCGAGTTAATTTCAGAATGAACCTCATGCTGAAAAACGATGAATTTACTGACATCTGCTCTTGGGGTCACGATGAGCCATGCTCATTTGGCTGCATTGCTTGGTTGGAATTGGACTTGTCGGCATATGGAAACATGACTCTTTTAATTATGTTAATTTATAACCGGAAAAGCAAAATTTACAAAGGCAATAACATTAATTATTTACTTGCCCATTACTGGATATATATTACTGAGCTAATCAGTTGCATCAGTCTGCCCCCAAATTAAAAACACTTTTGTTTGCTGACTTATTTAGGAAATGCATGCATATTCTCAGCAGGTTTGGTGCTTTTTGTTGACTTATGTGAAAAATAAAACATGCAAAATGCTTTATTGATGCAATTCTTCAAGAACTTTCCCCTTCCCATACTTGAAAGAAGGAAAGGCTAGAGATTTGGCTAATTCCCTCTCAAAACTGACAGGCATTGACACATTAAGTCCTAGACCTGAGTCCAAAGCTCTTTATAGATGAGGAAACTGAAGTTAAGGATTAGAGAGAAAGATTGCTAAGGCAAGAGCACACAAGATTGAGGACTTTTTCTAGAAAGAACCAGATCTTACCTAGGTAATCAGGGTTGTGATACTAGTTTTTCACAGTGGATTGAATACCTGCTCTTTCAGCAAATCTACTGACATTTGCTTTGATATCAAACAAATTCTTTTTGAGGTTGGAATTATAATATAGCAGGGAGATTATTTGCCTTGCAAGTAGCTGACCTAGGTTCGAGTCCTGGTACCTTCTTCCACATAGTCAGTAACGATTCCAGAGAGCAGAGCCAGGAGTAACCCTAAACACTGCTGGGCATGTGCCCTGTTCCCCAATAAAAAAGAATTTCTCTTGATTTTAGTTTTGGGGTTACAACCAGAAGCGTTCAATGTTTATATGCCTGGTTCTGCGCTCAGAGCTCACTCCCGGGGATCATAGGTGACCGAACTGGGATAGGGCATGTGATAGTAAAGCACTTTATCCTTTGTACTATCTCTCTAGCCCCCAAACACATTCTCAAATGTGATGGGATTCCCAGTCCCATATGTATATTGGCCTAAAAAATATAACCAAACAAAAATATAACAATTTATAACCAAACAGAAAATAAACAAAAAGTATAACCAAACAGAAACAGAAAAGAAAAAACTGAAAAACAGATGAGTATGGACCCAGTAGCCAAAATCCAGGACCCCTGAAGGAAGCACCTGGAAGATATAGGTGAGCCCATCCCTAAATGGGGATTTAGCAAGAGAGAAGACTGCTCTTGAGAACAATGGCAAGCAGCTAAAAATTGTTATACTCCTATTATTACTACCCTCTCAAGATCATATTCCAAAGATCAAATGTGAAACAGGGTAGGAGAGAGCTGTGAAAATTATCAAGCACTATTCAAATCCTAGTTATATAGATTAGTGTAAGATGGCTTTGCAACCAAAGAATTTTCTTGGGGGAGCCCAAGAGAGAACACAGTTTGCCTTGCACATGGCCAACTCTGGGTTTGATCCCCAGCATCCATATGATCTCCTGAGCCTGCCAGGAGTAATTCCTGAGTACAGAGCCACCATCATGTGTGACCCAAAAACCAAAGAAAAAAATTTTAATTAGAAATAAAAGGATTCTCTTGGAACTCAGATTGAGTTCTGTGAAAAGCACCATGATGTTGCTTTAGTCACACGAAACTTTAAAGGCTTATAAAACTTACTTATGAAGTAGAACTAGTCTCTTGTTGAGAGGAAAAGGTCATCAACGGGTGGTATGAACCTGCGACAATTAGTAGGCAGTATTTAATTAATACTCAAAATATTAAGAAGGAAGAATGGCTTTAAAAGGAACTTGGGTCACTGCATTCATTAATATTTCAAGCCACTTTTCTAGTATGCAGAAAAGAGCCTTTACGCAGACACACTTTAAATAATACAATGAAATTGCTAATGGTTATAGAGCAATTAGGGTTATATTAATATGCAATGGAAGGCAAGTGTGTGCATTTTCTTCAAGAGATTTCAATTTCCCTTTGAATGTCTGCAAGTCCACAGGAAAGGCTGATGAGAAGATTCCAGGCTGGGTGGCTCCTTGAAAACTTGCCCTGCATGGCCAGATAACTTTGGAGGTATCTTAGAGTAGATGCAGGTCTTCAGAATCCCAGAAAATAATATCAAAAGTGGAAGACTTTTGTTTCTCCCTTACAATCTGTTTTATTTTGCTTTATGTATTTGGGAGCAGGGCACATTGCTCAGGTGTTGCTCTTGGCTCTGGAGAACCATGTGGGATATTAGGGTGGGATACCGGCGAGAACCATTTTTAAGGCAAGCGCTACCTGCTATACTACTGGTTTCATTGAACTTCTTTCAACTTTAGATGTTTCTGAGAGAAGGGGAAGAGAGAAAATCAATTAATTATGGACCACCGTGAATTCTCTTGGAGTTTAGGAGCCTGAGTATCGTTCTGTGCAAACTGTTTTATTCAAAGCAAACAAAACGAATGCTTGATTTCAGGAGACAAAGTGACAGACAGGCCCTCCTTCAAAAATATGCTCTGGCACTGACTGATATGGTAACTTTTGAAAACTGCCTTAGAAATGCTTTGAATCCGGGGAAACAGCAGCTGACCCGAGTCAGCTATTTTGACTGTCAAAAAAAGACATTTAGACAACAGTCTTCTGACAAGAGGAATAATCAAAAACTCTTAGAGCAAATTCTTGTAAAATACTGACACATTCCAGGCAATCCAATCCACCATATTCTTTCCAAAGGAATTTTGCATTCATGGGACAGAGAGAGACAATACAAGAGAAAGATGCTTGCCTTGAATGCAACCAACCTGGGTTCTATCCCCAGGCATGGCATAGGGTCTCTAAAACTCAGCCAGGAGGAATCCCTGAGAACTGAGCCAGGCATAAACCCTGAACACTGCTGGGGGGTGAAGGGGTGGTTCCCAAAACAACAAAGCAAAAAAAAAAATCTGGAAGCAAACTTTTCATTGGATGGAAGGGATCCAAGAGAAATGGGGTTGAAGGGAAGGTAGATTAAACTCTTTGATACATGAACAAGGCTTTCATTTTCTTTAGGCTGTCGAGGAAAGACATCCCAGTTTTTTATATTCTGCTTTAGAAAAAAATGTTAATAAAATGTTATGTTTCTCCAACAAAGACCCATCAAAGCTCTATTGATAATGATACAGAAAATGACAAGATGTGGTGGTGTTTTGGGCATAAACTATAAATTACTCCAACAGACACAATTCAGAAAGAAAAGAAAAGACCATGAGACACATCTCATGAGACACATGTACAAGCAAACAGAGAGCCAGAGAAAGACACAAGAAAGTTGGAGACAGTTGGAGACTCCAGGGGTGATAACTCCTTAATGCATTTGTAAAATGGTCATGTAACCAAAGAATTCATGAATCCACTCTGATATACAATGGAGCATTGAGTGAGGGTGCCATATCTGGTGATGCTCAGGGCTTACTCCTGGCTCTGTTCTTAGGGCTCACTCCAAATGGTGCGGGGGCAGGGGAGGAGGGCAAATATGGCACTATAGCAGGGGTGGTGAACACGCGGCTCTCGAGCTGCATGCGGCTCCCAGCCAAAATGAATGCGACTCTTTGCCTCTTCTCATTATTTTGTATACTGTGGCTCTTTGCCAAGTTTGGATTTTGTTCTGCTGCTTCTGAGGAGGGACCTCTGAGGAGAGATCTCCGAGCGCTATTCCCGCCCCCTGGCTTTGGCATCCTGTCTCCCATCCCTCGGAAACAACTGCACTGGCCAGCGAGGGTGGGGAGACCCGGGTGGCACATGTTGGGTCACGCCTTGCCGTTAGTTCTTGGTGTGGAGAACGCAGCACCCCCTCACCATCACTGCAGGATTTTGACCCTCACTCAAAGTGGCAAAATGCAATATGTGTTTAATATATTATTGTTAAAATTAGATGCTTTTGTATGAGTGTTTGTCTGTTTTGAAAGGTCACTGCGTGGTGTGGCTCTCTGACTCTCACAGTTTAAAATTTTAGCTCTTTGTGTCGAACTTGTTCGCCACCCCTGCACTATAGATTCAAACCCAGGTCAGTCTCATGCAACCTAAGAGATTTAATTCTTATACTCTCTCAGCTGGCTCTATAGTAGACTGTCCCTGTGCAAATTCTCACCAAACTGATGATGGAAATTAAGACCGACACATCTATAGCTAGGCAGGATGATGCTCTTGAAAATCGATGAACCAGGAAGACTCAGTTCAAAGGGCTGAGATCTCCGGTTCAACTCCCAGCACTACAGTCACTTAAGCACCATCACAAGTGATTGCCAAGCATTGAGCTGGGTAGAAGCAAACCCTAAAATTGAGAAACTAGAGAGGGACAATAACAATATTCCAGTCCTTCTTCAAAAGAGTTAAACATAGCTCCTGGAATCCAGTTCTGTTTCTATGGTTATTGTGAGACCCAGAACAACCATTACAAAAAGACAAACAAATAAAAACCCTGTAAACACACTATAAATACATCATGGTAAAATCACTTTTAAAAAAGTTCCAGCCAATTGTCAGAAAGGTAAGCAGAGAGAAGGATAGGCAAAGAAGAAGATAGGCAAGAAGAAGAAGAAAACATGAATTTTCAAGTCTCTGCATTCCCTTTCCTTCCTTATGGTGCAATTTATCTACCACTTGAAAGAATGTCAACAAACAACTCTTAGATTATTTATCCTGCCTCACCACATTCAACTGGGACTTTCTCTTATTCTGAGAAACTGACTTTTTTTTGTTTTGTTTTGGGGCTATAACTAGTGGTGTTCAGGGTTCACTCCTGGGGGGTGCATGGAGCACCTCACTGAATGCTGGGGATCAAACTTGGGTTGGCCGCCTTCTGCACTGGACTATGGTTCAGTATGGAAACTGACTTCCTTCTTCACTGATTGAACTGATGTACATAAGGCCCATTCAACACTGGCAGAGTGGTTGCTACCTCACCAATTTTTCTTGCCAAGTGACAACCCATCACAACTCAACTTTTATTCATCAGTGAATGGATTTGCGTGGCATCTATCTTTGGAATGACATGGCTAGGAAAATCTACATAGAAGACTTTATATAGAAGCCTGCCCTAAGCTTTTATTCTCTTGCAAAAATATTCACAAGGCTGGTTTCCAAAACATCCACTTGCTCACATTTTCTTTTCTTTTCTTTTCTTTTTGGTTTTTGGGTCACACCCGGCAGTACTCAGGGGTTACTCCTGGCTTCATGCTCAGAAATTGCTCCTGGCAGGCACAGGGGACCATATGGGGCACCAGGATTCATACCAATGACCTTTTGCATAAAAGGCAAACGTCTTACCTCCATGCTATCTCCCAGGCCCCTGCTCACATTTTCTATGACTTTTTTTCTATGTTTTTCACCACTCCTGATGCACTGGTGGTGGGTTTCATTTGTACTCCCTAAATCATACTGAACATCTTTTAATGCAGAAGGTCAATTTTATACCTTTATTTTATGCAGTTAGATAATTTGCATGCTTTTGAAAAATTTAACTTTAGGGGCTAAAGCCATAGTGCAGTGGGCAAAATGTTTTCCTTGCATGCAGCCAATCTGGGTTCAATCCCTGGTATTCCATATGCTTCCCCAAGCACAACCAGGAGTATTTCCTGAGTAACCCCTAGCATCACTGGAGGTGGCCCAAAATCAAACACAATTTAATCTGGAATTTTTAGGGATTGTTGGGCAACATCTAGCAGTGCTCAGGGATCACTCCTGGCAGTGCTCAGTGAACCTTATGTTATGGAGGGAGGCCAGAACCTGCAGCTTAACCTCTATTCAATCGCTCTGACTTCAAGAAAGCATATGATTTGAGGCACACAGAAAGTCTTGAGGACCAGAAATCTCTTGTCTTTGTCTCTGTTCCTATATCTGAGGAACTCCACCTTCACACTGAGTGCACCGAGAGTCAACCCTCCTCCGCTGAGTACACACAGCAGAAACAGCCAAGGTCTGGCTGATGCTTGTCTAGAACTGGCTGCCAGGTACTTTCCCCTCTGCATCCTGTGAATGTGGTTAAGTGCATTTTCCCTGGGCTCATGTGTCTGAAACTGCCCAGAGGTAGGACCTCTTGGCCACAACCTTCAATACGAGAGAAACAACAGGTAGTGTCAAGATGACCAGAAGCAACAATGGGCTGCTTCAGCGGTCTAAATCTTCATCCACAGATGCACAGACAGGGCAAGGGGGCAAACAGAGGGCCTTGTGACAGACACAGAGCAGAGAGGAGGTGCCTGGCTCCCACCTTGGAACTGAGTTCTGGCCCTAGCCTTGAGTGATCAGAGCCCATTCAACAAATACAGGGAGTGACTTACCTGGACTGAGACCTAAGCTGGTACTGCTAATGCCAGGGTGGAGGGAACCCAGCTAGGGGCTGATGAGCTATTCTCTCTAGACATTCATCCCCAAAGTGAATGAAGATGCCACATCAGGAAAGAACACAGCCTTAGTGGAGGAAGCCAGATGCTAGGCTCTCTCTCACAGCTTCCTCCATGCTATAGCAATCACACAGCGATAGCACAAAATGGAGGGCATTTGCCTTGCATGCACTGACCAGGTCTTAATCCTTGGCATTCCATGGGAATCCCTGTGTCCACAGGAATGATTCCTGAGCACAGATCCAAAAAGAAGCCCTGGTCATTGCTGGGTGTAACCCCCAAACAAAACAAAGAAGATAAAAATCCACAAGAAGCAGGGCTGCCATAGTGGTGCAAGTGATAAGGCATCTGCCTTTCGTGTGCTAACATAGGATGAACCGTGGTTCGAATCCCTGGAGTCCCATATGGTCCCCTAAGCCAGGAGTGATTTCTGAGTGCATAATCAGGACCCTGAGCATCACCAGGTGTGACCCAAAAGAAACAAAAACAAACACAAAATACACTAGAAGCAGATTCTCTTTGCCAAGTCTCCATGCATGCATATCTCTTTTAAGAAACCATTGTCTCAGAGAATATAACTGTCCTTGGAGAAGATCAATGCTTCCCACCGCATAGGTGCTACAGTAGTAGCATGAGCCCCTGGGGACCCAGTTTCAGTTCTGCCTCCCCACGAGAGTGAACAGCCCTCAAACCACAGTCTTGTGCCCTTCCTTGTAACATCTTGAGTTCTGGCTCCATAAAGGTGCTTTTCCTAATTACCCCAACACTGTGCCATCTCCTCCCCTCTCAGGACTATACCTGCAGATACAGCCATTGAGCCATCTGCAGAACAATCCAGATCCAGGACTCCTCCTTTCTATTGCACAGCATTATTTCAGGCTTGCTCTCTGCCTATATCTATAGTTGACACATCATGTCTCCTATGTCTCAGATTCCCAAAACACATCTCCTGAAAATCCGGAAAAGCAAGGTCCCAGTGTGTCCCCTACCCCTAGTTTCTGAAGAGGAATCAACAGGTTGTTAGTGGTTCCTTGAAGTTAGATGCCCACCTACACAGCCATTAAAGGTGGCAGCTGCCTGTCTTGACACTTTTCAACTCCCCTTTGTGGGCTTTAATACTTTTAGAAGGTTCTAGACAGTCTCTTGCATTTTCCAAGAGAAGCAGTGACTAGTTTCACCTTCATGGTATTGGCTTTTGTTTTTGGTCACTCTCAGGGCTTACTCCTAGCTCTAAACTCAAGGATCACTCATCAAGGTTCAGGGAGGCCCTATGGGATGCTGAGAATTGAACCCAAGTTGGCTGCATGCAATGCAAGCACTTTCCCTGCTGTACCATCCCTCAGCCCCCTGAAGAGCAATATATATATAAACATGTCCTCCGACCACCACCACCACAGCCTCTAAGAAGTCTCTGCCTGCTTTTTTCCTTCAAGAAAAAAGTCAGCATGGAGGCAACATGGCCGGGGGTGGAATTCTAACAGCTAACCAAAGAGCTAGGCTATGCAGATAGGAAAAACTTGTTCAGAACTTTGTCCACTCTATACCTGAAGACATCTTTTAGCTCTTTGAATCCATAACTATGTTTTAAGTTATTCCTGACTCCTTTGCAGAAAACAGAAGTGAATGAGGAGTCTGAATAGCTTTGTTTTGAAGATACTTAAAAATGGAATGTGCAAGAAATCCCAGCCATGTAGGCAGTAGTTCTCTAGTTTATTTTTTTAAACTTTATTGATTGATTGATTGATTGATTGGTTTGGGGGCCACACCCAGAGGCACTCAGGAGTCACTCCTGGTTCTGCACTCAAAAATCACCCCTAGCAGGCTGGGGGACCATATGAGATGCTGGAAGTCGAAACGGGTCCTCCCAGGTCAGCTGAATGCAAAGCAAATACCCTGATGCTGTGCTATCTCTCCAGCCCCTCTAGTTTATATATTTTTAAATATCTTTATTTAATCACTGTGCTTACAAAAATTTTCATACTTGGATATCAGTCACAGAATGTACACTAGTGTGATCTTCCTGCCACCAATCTCCCCCCATTTCCCTTCCTACCCCAACCCCCTTTCTGTCTCTCAAACAGGCATTCTGCCTCTCTCCCTCACTATCATTGTCCTGGCAGTTGTCACTGTGGTTAATGTTCTAACTGCACTCGTCTCTCTTTGGGGCATATTGTGTATGTGAACATTTTATGGGATTATTATGTTACTGACCCTACCCTGATCGATGATTATGCCCTACCCTAGGCTGTGACCCGGCATTCTGCCCCCACCCTAGGGTGGTACCTGATTCTGCTGCCACCATTGAGTAGTACCTGATCCCACCATTGGGTGGTGCCTGATTCTGGGAGATAAAAGCAAGGGTCTGTGGAAGGCGAGGGGCTTTTGGCTGGAACTGATGCTGAGGCTTTGGACTTCAGTCTTGTCCACCGAATAAAGCTGATATTTCCACAAGCCTGACTGTCTGCGAGCTGTTTACCCGCCGATTCACAGCTGGCTGAACAGGGTGGCAGACTCGTGCTCCGACCTGGAGGGGAAAGACCTCATCCTCCATCCCTCCATCAGTCAACCTCTTCGGGGGCTGACTTGCAACAGTGGCAAACTTCATGTCATGAGCTGACCCTCCTAGCATTCAGCTCTATTGTCTCTGAATATTACTGTCATACTGTCTTTTATTTTTCTTATATCCCACAGATGAGACAGGAACTATTTTATGTCTCTCCCTCTGGCTCATTTAATTAAGCATAACAGTCTACATGTCCATCCATGTATAAGAAAATTTTATAACTTTATTTTTCCTAATAGCTGCATAATATTCCAATGTAACACAGTTTCTTTAGTCACTCATTCATTGGTGGGAACCTGTTTTTTTCCCCAGATTCTGGCTATTATAAATAGTGCTATGATAAACATAGAGGTGCAGAGGACATTGTGTTTTGTGTTCCTAGGATATATCCATAGGAGTAGTATTGCTGATCATATGGGATCTCAATTTCCAGCTTTTTTGAGGAATATTCTTATTGTTTTTCCAGAAAGAAGATGGGAGGCATCACGTTTCCCATCCTTATATTGTATTACAAATAAGGTACCATAACATGAAGTACCATCTTATGCCATAGAGACTGACACACATCACAAAGGACAAGAACAACCAGTGTTGGTGTGGATGTGGGGAGAAAGGAATAATTGACTGGTAGTGGGAATGCCATCTAGTTCCTTAGTTTAAATACATTTGGCGCAAGAGGAGCTAATTTAATTCCACAATCTGAGTCTATTTTAGGAAGAGAGAAGTCCAGTGCCCCTCATTATGTATTTTTTTAAAAATTTAAAAAAAATTTTAAACCATTTTTAATACGCTGAACACTGTTTTTAATTAGCCCAGTTTTGTTTTTAAAAACACAACATTGCTTCCGAAGGGCGACACAGACTTTTTTTTTTTATAAGGGCAAGGTTTAAACCTCGACGGTTTTGCAAAACAACATTTGCAAGGGAGCTAACAGTATTAGTAAGGAATTGTAAACTTTGCTTGATTTTAGTAACATTTTGTTTTACTGCCTGAGTAAGCATACGAAAATTAGACTGAGATGATACCACTGAATAAATTTTAGTATTAGCATTTGTGGCGCCAATAGCCAGGAGTACAGCAAGGGTTACGGTAGTAAGAGGCTTACTGCGGCGACGCGAAAAGCCAGGGTAGGGGTAGAGTTGGGGAAAGCTGGAGAAAGGAAAAGTATTTTTAGAGTGGATGGTGATTTTTGGAATAAGCATAATTAAAACGCAATAATTATGGGAGGAAAGAAAAGAGAAGCGAATAACGAAAGGAGTGAGACCTGAGGCGCAAGCAAAATAAGTACCATTAGGGGCCAGTAAGTAAACATTGGTAGATGAGGTAGAGTTAGAAATAATAAGAGTGGTGTTGCACACGTTGAGCAGCGGGCTAGGAAGCACGGAATTGGTGGGCTGCAGGCAAAGGCCTGAACCTATGACTTGTGCAACCGTGAGACCATGTTGAGGTTGTGTGTGCCAACGAAGGAGAGAAAGATTAGAGGTAGAGACGGGGGTACCAAGGACGGCAACACCTTTATAAAAGGGGGGTTGAGGAGAGAAACAGAGCCAACAGCGTTTGTAGGTAGGGTTTGTGAGGGCTAAAGCAGAGGCATTTATGAGATTTAGAATGACTTGAGAGGAAGAAGAAGGACCTGAGGGCAGAGTGAGCTGGCGAAGAGAGGAAGCGGCAGAAGGGGGAGAGGAAGGTGGGCTGGGGTTATGGAAGGGAACACCCCAGTTAGGGTGGAGGAAAACATTGGGACCCACCGCAACGGGGCGAGAAATGGGTAATTTTTTAAGGAGTTTGAGAGAAAAAATGAGACCGTTATTATTACCCTTTTGGTAGAGTTTGAGTTTCCATTGAACTGATTGAGTTTAGTGATGCTTACGGCCAGCAGCAGTGAAATTGATGAGGATGGGGTTGCACCAACCGCGAGTAGGGGATGAGATGTTGCAGTTAATAAATGGCGAGGACTCAGGGCGAGGTGGACGGGTGACCGTGATGAAGTTTTAAGAGGAGGACGGTTTTTAGTAGGTTGTGCCGGTGGTTTTGCAGCCCCAGGATGCGCAAAAGTACTGTTTGTGTGACCCACAATGGTTGGCAAAACGGGGGCGGTGGGGGTCGGGGCAAACATAGAAGGTATTGCTTTTACCTTTGGGGTGCATTAGCAGGTTTTTGCGATAGAGGGATTTACAGCCAGGGGCGGCAGGCGCGTTGTACCAGTAGCGATTGACGGCATGGGGTTGGGGCAGGCGGTAGTTGGCTGTGCCCCAAAACGAGCTGGCACCCATGGCAAGAGCGCAGAGATTAACCTGTAACGCGGGCCAGGGAATGGACGTAGAGAGGATGCATGTGTGATTAGCGATGTTTTTAGCCTCGTTGATAACAAGCCAGGTGTAGTTGAAAACGCGATAGCGATTATTGTGCTGGGCAGGGTGGATTGGCGGGAGTAGTAACATTAGGAGTAGCAGAGTGATTATTTTTGTTGTTGGGAGCGTTGACTTTAGTGGCGGCAGCAGACTTAGGAGCAGGAGTGAATTTAGGAGCCGCAGGATTTAAAAGAGAGGAGGAATGGGTGCTTTTTTTAGAGTTAGATGCCCTGGGAGGATTATATGGCTTAACCAGCCTATTGGGAAGTCAGCGGGGTTTTTTTGTATTAGTGTTATGGACACAGGCGTGGCCTTTGCCCCAAATGAGAACAGGATGGGGCCCTTTTTAGAGGCCAGTATGAACATTTTTTTACAGAACAGATTGATAGGTATTAGCAATGTGGGGATGCCAGTAACGATTAGCCGCTGAGCGGCCCTGTAGATTTAATGACAGGAAATTTAGCACAAAGAGTGCATGGGCAAGCAGGAGGTTTATGAGGAAACAGCTTGTTAGGAGGCAAAATGGTTACTAGTGAGGTACTTTTTTTAATAAAATATTTTATGAGTTTAAGTTTTTTTTTTGTTTTTTTTTTTCTTTTTGTTTTTTTTTGAGTTTAAGTTTTTATAAAAATTAGGAGTTTGCTTAGTTTTATGGGCTTGGTTTACAGGCAGAAGGCACTAACAATTTATATTACACAAATTATTTTTAAATATTACAAGAATGCTTACCGACTTTTGTTAGACTTTAGACCTTAAAGAATGTTATAAATGACAATAGACAACAACCTTGAACCTTAATGATTTTTTTAAACTTATTAGTTATATATTAAAGTTAGATGCTTTTTTTAGCTACATATTTAAATATTTTTGGCCCTAATTAAGACATAACAGGAAGGCTGGGTGACTGCAAAGTTTAGACACTTTTTAGAGAAAAGTTATTTTTGATGGCCATTGAGAAATTTGGGGTTTACAGTTTTTTACACCCTTCGCTATGCTTTTAGAAGGACAAAGTTAGCTTAACACATAGTTTTTAACACATAATTTTAGTTGTAGGATGTTACAGTTTGTTAGCTGCTAGGAGACCAGACTGACAAAGTTGTAAAAAATTTTAATTGAAATTTTAAAAATGGATATGGCTTTGAAAATTATATTTATTATGAAATATAGAGACACCAAATAAACAAACAAAACAAAATAACAATAAACACAACATTTTACTTGTGGCCACTTTTATTTATTACAACACACACATGAACAGACAAAAGGGTTGATTTAAAACTTACGTTAAAAAAATTAATTTGGATAAAATTGGACAAGCGCTTTTAAATATTTAGCTAGCATGTTTGTAAGAAAAATTTTATGTAGGGAAACTGTTTTAGCTGTAGAAGTACTTATTGTAATTGAAGTGGGACTTTGCTGAAAATAAAAGCTTTAAGGTTTAGATTTGGCACAAAACATTTTTAAAATATTTTAAATTTGGGAGCCGGGAGGTGGCGCAGGAGGTAAGGTGCCTGCTGCCTTGCCTGCGCTAGCCTAGGACGGACCACGGTTCGATCCCCCGGTTCCCATATGGTCCCCAGTGCTTGCCAGGAACAACTTCTGAGCGAATAGCCAGGAGTAACCCCTGAGCGTCACTGGATGTGGCCCAAAAAAAAAAAAAAACAAAACCAAAAAAATATTTTAAATTTGAAGTTTAAAACATTAAGTAAAATAGTAAGCAGTTAAAAATTTTAAATAAAATGGTTAATGAGCACTGTAGAAGGAGTTTTTACTTTGGATATGATATTATTTGCTGTAATTGAACAGGTTTTTTTTTAAATTAGTTTTACAGAACAGTAAGACAGCTGTAATGAAGTGTTAAAATTTTTAATGATGAAACACAAAAGCATAAATTATGACTATTAGAGGTATGAAAAAACTGACTTTACAAAACAAACAACTGTTACTACTTTGAAAACTTTAAGTGAATAATTTGCAAAGAAAAATATTATAAATTAAATTAACAAAAATGTTTAGACCATTATAAAATAGTTAAAGACACTTGATGTATTTTTACACTTAGAATTTAAGACTAAAATTATATTTGATACATATTGTTAATTTGCTTACAAAATTTAGTTACTTTTATAATATTGATTATTTATAAAATTAACAATATTTTAACTGTGTAAGAGTTATTTATTTTTTTAACTTAAAAGCTATTTTTAGTAATACAAAAATTTATATTAACATTATTTTTATTAAAAAACAATGAGATGTGCAAAACTTTGGATGAGAAGGAAAATGTAGAATTTTATTTAATTAGTTGTGGAAAATTTACCATTTTATTAACTACCACTGAAAAGCGTTTTGGGCAATGTTTGAAATAAAAATAACGTGTTTTAATAAATTTTAGCTATTAAAAGAACAAACCTAACAAAGATAGTTAGATACATAATAATTTTTGACTATTTAGGAGTTACCTTTTAAAATTTATTTTAAACTTTATTTTGAATTTTACCACAAATTATAAATTGTACCTGGACAAATAGGTATTTGAGAAAATGTTGATAATATAGAAAAGATTTTTTATTAAAACAGCCCTTTGGTTATTTGATTTTACCTTTATGCTTAAACATTTGCTTTATGATTAAGAAACCCAAACTTAAAGTACACTTAGACACTTTTAGAATTTGTTAGCAGGATATGTGTTTGGTTTTTATTAAACACAAGAAATTATTAGAAACCATTAATATAACAAAAACACATTAAAGTACAATTTGTAACTTTTTTTTAAGATTTGGTATTTAGTTGTTATGTGGTTTTACTGATTTTTGTGAAACCTTTTTAAGTTACACTGCTTAAAAACAATGTAGGTGCATAAAATAATTTTTTTTACCTTTAATAAAATAATGGTATTTTGATATGCATTATTTTAAAATTTGATATAGTTTAGGGTTTTATAAAAAGTTTAATTTTGGCTGGGTAAAAAGCAAAGGAGGTAAAACTAGATAATATGCTAAGATACTACCAATAAAATATTTGCTTGCAATTATTGAACTATAGTAAAGGCATGTTGTTTATTGCTTTTTTAGAAAGGCAATTTTTTTTATTTAACACAAAATTTAAACAATAATTTGGAAACAAGTCAGTACTAAGCAATTACGATGTTAGGTAATACAACATTAATTTTTAAAATACATTTAGCTGCAATTTAAGACTTATTATAAATTACAGTTTTAGTTAAGCTAACTTTTTAATAAGACATTTAAAAAATAATTTGTAGGTGACATTACTTTTGTATTGAATGAGTTATTTTGACATGTAGATACTAACTATAATAAAAAATAATTGTTTTACCTTTTAAATGAAATATAAATGCAGAATAAATGGGAACAGTTTGAATATGGAATGTTTTAAAACTTTTTTTGTATATAATTGTACACTGCTAACTATGAATTTTAGGCTTTGAAAAATTTAGATTTAAAAAGTTAAAAGTTTTTTTTTTTTGACCTTGCTTTAAAAATTTTTGAGAATGAACAAAGGGAGTTTATTTGCTTTTATTTTAGTAGCTTTTTTTTTTTTTGGAGAAGCTTTTAACCCTTACAGACCTGAATTTAAAAAGTTTTTAATTTTTTAATGTTTTGACAATTGCTTTATACGCACTAAGCTTAATAACACAATTACTTTAAAAAAAGGCATTTTTATATTATATGATTTATTTTATAAACTTTATAATTATTTGAGACATTTATTAGACACAACAAAAATTTGATGATAATTTTTACTTTAAATTTTACATGAACGGAGTTTTTAAATTTTTTTAATTTTACCCTTGTTACACTTTATTATTTTTAGCAGAGGAATTAAAATTACAGCTACAAAGACACACACAGGCTAGCACTATATTAGCTGAATTTAAGCCAAATTTTATTAACTTTAAGGGGGAGAGAAGGAAGGGGGAGAGGAGTTTTTGTTGCTGTTTTTTTTTTTAAAGTTCTTAAGGGCTTTGGTTATGGTTTGAGCTTTGTGGGAAGCCTGACTTTTGTTTAAATTTTGGGGTTGGGCTGATGGGGTTTACAATTTTTTGCAGATTTTTTTTAAGTTTTTGATTATTTTTTTTTAATTAGAAGGCAACAGTTTTTTTTTTTTTTTTATTTTAGACTGCCTCTAGGTGAGAAAGGGTGTAAGGGACGTTTCGTTTTTTAGGGAGGGAGGGAGGGTGACTGCAGGAAGACAGAGCTAACTTTGGTTTTTTAGAGGAGTTTTCTTGAATTTTCTCGCTGACTTTGTGCTAGGGTTGCCAGCTAAGGTGCCTTTGCCCCTGCTTTTTTGTTGTTTAAGGCCTCACTCCCTGGGGGACCGGGGGCGGGGCTGATTAGGTTGGTGCTCTAAAAACATGAGAGATTGGTACTTAGGCAGATTATTAGTGGCTAGAAGCCATATGATTTTTTTTTTAATTTGGGAGGGGTGCTACTAGCTTGAGATTGACTGTGGGAGGCCATTTTTACAACAGCCTCAGTTTTTTCAACAATTACTTTTCTATTAACGGGGGGTTTTCCCCGAGAGGATTTAATTTTGCTTCTGTAATAATTCTACCAAGAATTGTTTAGTAAAGCTGCATAACATTTTTTGTCTTTTTTTTTTTTACCTTATTTGGTATAATATTGTGTGATGAACAGATACAAAGAACTTAACTAAGTTCTTCCTATTCACTTTTGATTTTTTTTTATCAGGTTCATTATTAGTAGCAAAATGATCACTTAACTCGTTACCAACCTTTTCCAAGTAGATGCGACAATTTTATCATGAACAAAGACCAAGAAATTACAAATATCCTTTTTGGTAACCTCTATATGTCTGCGTTTCAATGCAGACTGTATATTTCAGATGAATTTAAACGTGACACCCATGGTAGCGAATCCGATGGGCTCAGTACTCAATGCAGCACCCATGATAACGAGTCCTATGGGTGCAGCCCCAGAAGCCAATTTAGGGGCGGTAAGGATGACGAGGAGAAAAACTGCAGTTTAAATAAGGCTATCTAAGCCGAACCACCCTGCGTGGGGTTTCAGTGACTTACCAATTAGGCTCTAGGCCGTCTATATGTTGTCTGCGGGTCGTGGGGATCTTTGCCCCACATTGGGCGCCAAAATGCGGAGGCCCGAATGCTTCCCGGGGAGCCCGGCCAGCGGGGGTGGAGAAGGGAAGTTTAGGAACGACCGCACCTTTATTATACGAGGCTTGGAAAGCACCACACCTGTAAGAAGCTCAAAGAGGTTTAATAAATTGACCCAAGACAGATTTTTCTGATTAAAGGCCAAGATTTTATTTCTGGGCTGTGCTTATATAGACCAGGTAAAAGGGGGCAGGCAAAGGGGATGTTAATCATTCCCTTGGCTCGCAGGCCACATGATTTTTCCAAATAAGGTATAAACACAGAGCACATTTAGGTGGAACAAAGAAGAAAAACATCATTTTCCAAATATGGAAAGTGGGCACTGGGGTAAGGGACATGAGACCTTGCACGTTCTACAAGATAACAGTTTCCATAGCAATACCCCGTGACCTTGGGGAGGGTCTGCTTAGTTACATTCTTAAACCTTTGTTAGATTTATGGTTGAGCAAAGGACTACAATAATGAATAGCTTGTTAACTCAATTATGTGGGCTAGGGGAGTTTGGCTACATCCCAGGAGTGGGAGAGGTGCCATGCCGTATCATTCTGTCCTTGGGCTAAGGAATTGTTCATGACTTTGTGGCCACCTGTTTCCTGATGACTCGGGGGCTTTGAGGCGAAACTTGCACGTAGGCTCTGCTGCCTGTGGCTGCAGAGTGGGAAGATGGTGGACAGGCAGAGAAAATGGTTTCTGTCAGGTCATAGTAGCCAACATCCCTCTGGCTCATTTAATTAAGCATAACAGTCTACATGTCCATCCATGTATAGGCAAATTTTATAACTTTATTTTTCCTAATAGCTGCATAATATTCCAATGTAACACAGTTTCTTTAGTCACTCATTCATTGGTGGGAACCTGTTTTTTCCCCAGATTCTGGCTATTATAAATAGTGCTATGATAAACATAGAGGTGCAGAGGACATTGTGTTTTGTGTTCCTAGGATATATCCATAGGAGTAGTATTGCTGATCATATGGGATCTCAATTTCCAGCTTTTTTGAGGAATATTCTTATTGTTTTTCCAGAAAGAAGATGGGAGGCATCACGTTTCCCATCCTTATATTGTATTACAAATAAGGTACCATAACATGAAGTACCATCTTATGCCATAGAGACTGACACACATCACAAAGGACAAGAACAACCAGTGTTGGCGTGGATGTGGGGAGAAAGGAATAATTGACTGGTAGTGGGAATGCCATCTAGTTCCTTAGTTTAAATACATTTGGCGCAAGAGGAGCTAATTTAATTCCACAATCTGAGTCTATTTTAGGAAGAGAGAAGTCCAGTGCCCCTCATTATGTATTCAAAACGTGACTCAGAATTATAGATGTTGTGAATGGGGGGAGAGATGAGCTGAATATTCATTTGACAAATCAAAGCAGCTTGAAGATTAAAAACTGAGAAGAGAAATGAATCTGAGCAAGTGCAAGCAAAAGAAAAGTCTGAGAAAAAGTATTTGTGGGGCAAACAGATAATCTGAGATCCCTGGGCCAGACTGATAGTACAGATGGGAGAGCATTTGCTTCATACACGGCTGGCCTGGATTCAATCCCTGGCGCCCCATAAAGTTTTCCTGAGTATGACTAGGCTCTCCGAATATTGAGCCATGAGTAAGCCCTAAACACTGCCAGATGTAGTCCCCCAAGCTGAAGAAAATAGCTCTTTATGAAAGTCAGGCAGGTATGCTTTGGGGATCCTTCTCAGTGATCCAAGAAAACTGAAAGTGTGTTGGGGATTGAAGATTGGGGATGGATGTTGGGTCACACCCTGAGAGGTGCCTCAGGAATTCCTCTAGGTGTGGCCCCAAAACAAAATAAAACAAAACAAAATATCTGAGATCCAGAGCCAGAAAAAGCCCAACACCCAGATGTCTAGACTGTGGTTGGCTTTTGTGCCTCAATAGTCTTTCACATGATACGGTTTTGACCTGGAGGGTTTTGAAGGCTCTTCTCTGAGCTTTAGTTGAATCCTGACCTCCCTCCTCGACTTTGCAAAGGCATCTGGGGATCTAACCTGGTTCAACTATCCCATTATTTCCCTTCGAACCCAACTCTGATTTTCCCTGATCTCAGTAAGTGACAATGACAGTGGCTTAGAGTATATGAATTCTGAATTCAACAGGGTTGGAGTGTATGCCAGAGAGAACCACAGCTCAGAGGTGCAACTCCAGTTCTTTTATTTTGTTTGCTTCTGAGTTACAGCAGGTATTGCTCAGAGCTAACTCCTGGCTCTGTGCTCAGGAATTACTCCAACAGCGGTCAGGGGTCCATATCGGATACCAAAGATTGAACCCAGGTTGACCTTATGCAAGGCAATCATCCTCCTCACTGTGCTATTGCCCTTGTCCTAATATTTTGATCTTTATTTGTGAGTTTTATTGTGGGAGGCAATACTGCAGTGTTCAGGGATAATTCCCGACTCTTTGGTGAGGGATCACTCCTGGGAGGGCTCAGAGAACCTTGTAAGGTGCTAGAGATAGAACCCAGATCAGCTTTGTACAAGGTCTCAGTGTTTTCAGTCACAATTTAGTCTGATTCATCAGGCTCTGAGAGCTGGACAGGCCTAAACTCACCTTGCCTGTGCCATACCCTGGCTTGAACCCTGGCACAGGTCCTAGATGTCCCTAAACACCCATATGGGGGGCTCCTCAGGTTGTAATATACCACTGGCCCAGTCAATCAAGAATCACCAGGAGTGGTCCTACAGCTCCTTGAAGTTTGATTGCGAGACCCCCAAACAAAACCAGCGACATTCAAACTCCATTTGCAGGGAAAGGCTGCATCCTGCCCTGGAAAGCTGTCCTCTGAACATTGCAGAGCAGATGGTCACTTCACAAGAGGTGTGTAGGATGCCCAAACAGAGGCTGTGAAGGGGAGCAGTGAGACTGGACATCATAAAAATGATAACCAAGCATTGGATAGGCCCCAAGTTGGGACTGGATGATCTTCTTGCCCTTACCTGGAACATTTTACTCTCCTACCTCTGGTGGAGTCTTCTCACTGCAGAGACCTGATCTATCAGGAAGTTTATACAACCTTCTGGGAGCACAGACACACTTGCTAGACCTAGAAATCCAGAATAGATATCCTGTGACAAGGTGTGAGAGTCAGGGGTGTAAGTGGATTTTCATATACAGGTATTCAAGAGTAGATATCCAT
Source organism: Crocidura indochinensis (assembly GCA_004027635.1). Taxonomy (NCBI): domain Eukaryota; kingdom Metazoa; phylum Chordata; class Mammalia; order Eulipotyphla; family Soricidae; genus Crocidura; species Crocidura indochinensis. The sequence goes on from PVKC010007410.1 coordinate 24,905, forward strand.
ATATAAGTACTCAGGTGCAGGCATCCAGGTGTGGGTGTGGATGTCAAAGTGCAGGTGTCCATATGCGTGTCCAGGTGCATTAGGTGGAAGTATCAGTCCTGATACAAACGTCCAAACATGGGTGTCAAGATCTGGGTGTGGATGTGAATGTTCAGTACAAGTATTAAGCCTGAGAATCTAGGTGTTGGTATCAAGGTGTAAGTGTCAGGTCCAAGGATGCAGATATCCAGATGTGGATGTCCAGGTACAGGGATGCAGGTATCCAGGTGTGGGCACTGTTTCCAGTAAGAAGCTTCCATAGGAAACATGACCCTCTCTGCAGCCAGGGTAGATACTATTCATGAGACCATCATACTCCCTTGAAGAGAAACCCTCACCCCAGTGCTCTCTTCTACTAATGCCAACTGGAATATGCAGATGGACTTCCAGCCTATTTGATCCAATTTTATACATCATCATCAGGCAAGCTTTCTTAGGAAACCTGAGCTGAACAGAGGACCTGAAGAATGATGGGGCTCAAGAGTTACAAATAAGCAGTGCCTTACTCCAATGGACCTCTTAGTGGTAATGAGGGGACAGTTGCTCTCTCATACAAGAGGGTCACTAAAAACTTAATCAGAGAGCCCAGGCATGAGAGTGAGGGCACAGAATTCATTTCTCCAAAAGCAGATGTGGATGCAAGCAATGTGGTGGTTTTCACAGTTGCTGATTTCAATTCAACAAGGATCTAATCAGTTTCCACTTGGTATGCAGAACACTGGACGGGCAGGCTCCCCGGAGACATAGGAACACATGTCACAGAGCGTGTATTTCTGTTTGACTTCTCCACTGGATAACTACAATCAAGGGTGGATCCAGATTTTGTGGGGCCTAAAATATGTCATCTGGGGCTGTGTTTAAGAAAAAGAATGTAAAATAATAAACATAAAACTTAGTATGCATCTGTAGCTAATCACCTTAAGCACACACACACCCTGTTTTAACATCAAGAATACACCACCTGCTTTCTCTAATATCCTTACCCTGTCTTCCCTAAACACAGAAGCACACACCTTACTAGCCCCTCTCACCAAATCCACACCTTACTCTCCACCTTATTCTCCTCTAATATAAATAGTCCTCCCGCCCCTAAAATAAGTGGAGTTACTCTCCCAAAGTGGCTGGTAATGCTTCTTTGTGAGTGTTGTACTTGCCTGAGATCTGACCTCACTAGTGACTTCTACATCCAGTGACTCTGACCTCACCAGCTACTCTGACCTCATCAGTGAATTCCACATCTTAAGATCTGACTTTACCAGCCTCATTTACACCTAACACCCTAACAGGGACCTGAAGATCCAAGAAGACCAAAATGACAGTGAGTGACTTGATTCTCCAGCCCTATTGAGCTGGACTAAATGTGATGAGCCTTTCACTGGAGCATCGGTGCACATGGCCCTCATTCTGAATAGCTTCGTGTTGTTCTGCTCTATCTACCTGTATTTCTAGCTCTGCACTGTACATGCCAGTTTCCCTAAAGATTCTCCCATCCACTTGCCCCAAGAGGTAAGGGGTACCTTCCCAGTGGTGACAAGTTCTCAACCTAAAGGCCTTCCCAGGGTTCATAATTTATTGTTCACTATTGGCACTAAACCAGAGAGACCCCCTTCTCCCAAGGATGATGAGTTGGCTACCAGATCTCTGTAGACTCAAAGTCTGAAAATGGTCCAACCAGAGATACACCTGTGACCCAAGCCAGAAGTCAGAGAAACAAGTTGATGCTGGCAATCCAAGCCCTGCGCACTGTCAAGTGGTTCAATATCCAGAAAGGTTATGAATTTATCAACAGAAATGACACTAAAGAAGATGTCTTTGTTCACTGTACAGCTATTAAGAGAAACAATCCCAGGAAGTTTCTGTGTACTGTTGGAGATGGGGAGACTATGAAGTTTGATATTATGAAAGGAGAGCGGTCCAAAAGCTACTCAAGTATCCAGACCTGGTGGAGTTCCAGTGAAAGGTAGTCAATATGCTTCCACTAGACATAGATTGCATAAATTCATCCCCTGGCCTCCCTAAGCTGTCCCACCACCCACTGTGGTAAAGGTCCCCACAGGCAGGACAGAAGCAGGCAGTAAAGAGGAGAGATTTGAAGACTCTTAGCATGGTCCCAGATGCCAACCCCTACTGGCTTCTACCAGAGGTTCATTGTGTGAGGACCTCAGCCCCCTCCCCACAATCTGCAGCAGCTTATTGAGGTCACTGATGGGGTAGAAGCCAAAGAGAAGACTCCATTAGAGGGGGATTTTTGTATTGTATTTTTGTGTTCCTAGGATATATCCAACAGCAGGGAGATGAGTTGGTCCCCCCACCCCACCCCACCCCACCCCCCGATCCAGATTTTGGCCAGGAACTAAAGGCCTTTCTGCCCTAGACGACCTCAGCAGTCTAACACAGAAGAAGATGGAGGATCCAAGTCAGTCAAAGCAGAACTTGAGAAACTGCTTTCAGAACCTCCCGCAACTTTCTTCTAGGTTAAGCTCTCGATCCTATTTGCACTAGTCATTATATTGCTGTTTAAACTATGTTTTGATTAAATTGTGTGTTCTACCTATATAGATGAATGATAATCTTTTTTCTGTGCTCCACTGAAAACACATAGTTTTGTATCCAACTTTAGTGACTTAATATTAGTTTGCTCAGTTTGGAAAAATGTATATTATTAGATTTTAATAGTTCTATTAATAATTTAATAGTTCTATTGAGAATGTTTCTCATTGCTGTGATGTTTGATTGTGTATATTATTTATCAACTATTCTCAAAATTATATCTGCTAAAATATTCTGTCTTTGTCCACAGAATTTGATGGAAAAGGAACTTGGATACTATAGACTCTTATTACAGTGCTCACTAAAAGAAAGTTTTAGCAAACTTATTTTTAAACTGTATATATATACAGAAATATATATATTTACAGAAATATACAGTCTGCAGAAATCTTTTTGTGATTTTGCTTAGGGAAGTTTATGAAAGGAGCATGGACATTCTAGATTGTATTATAGTGCTCAGTGTAAGAATATTTAAGAATTTCAAATTAAATATATCTGCAGAAAGGTTCTAATGTTTATGTTCAGAGAGGTTTATGAAAAAATTGTGATAAGGAGCCAGAGCAAGCTGTAAGGTATCTGCCTTGCACGTGCCAGCCTAGGACGAACCACGGTTTGATCCTTTGGTGTCTCATATGGTCCCTCAAGCCAGGAGCAATTTCTGAGTGCATAGCCAGGAGTAACCCCTGAGCGTCACCAGGTATGGCTCAAAAATCAAAAAAAAAATGTGATATATAAGATAGAACGTGAAAAAACTAATTGTTTTGAGAGTAATGTATGCACAATCTAACCTATGATGCTTTTACACCAAATTACCACTAGCAATGATTCCTAGGCATTAACTACAATAGTAACTGGGTTAAAAATTCTTCATTAGTGCAACATTACCATGACCAATATACCAAGTGTCCTTCCTCCCCACCCCCCACAGGCCTGTACTCTAGACAGGCTTTCTACTTCCCTCATTCAGTCACATTTTGTTATGATAGTTCTCAGTGTAATCATTTCTGTGACTGTACTAAACGATCCCTGTGGTGAGCTTCATATTCAGGAGCTGGACCCTCCAGTCCTCCTCTATTTTGTCTCTGAAAATCATTACACAAATGTTTTTCATTTTTCTCAAAACCCATGGATGAGTGAGACCATTCTGTGTTTATTTCTCTCCCTCTGACTTATTTCACTCAGCATACTAGATTCCATATACATCCATATATAGGAAAATTTCATGACTTCATCTCTTCTGATGACTGCATAATAGTCCATTGTGTATATGTACCATAGTTTCTTTAACCATTCATCTATTGAGGGGCATCTAGGCTGTTTCCAGAGTCTGGCTATTATAAACAATGCTGCAGTGAATATAGGTGTGAGAAAGGGATTTTTGTATTATATTTTTGTGTTCCTAGGATATATCCCTAGGAGTGGTATAGCTGGGTCTTATGGGAGCTCAACTTCCAGCTTTTGAAGAAATCTCCATATCACTTTGCACAAAGGTTGGACCAGATGGCCTTCCCACCAGCAATGAATAAGAGTTCCTTTTTCTCCACATCCTGCCAGCACTGCATGTTCTCATTCTTTTTAATTTGTGTCAATCTCTGTGGCGTGAGATGGTACCTCATAGTTGTTTTGAGTTGCATCTCCCTGATGATCAATGATGTGGAACATTTTTTCATGTGCCTTTTAGCCATTTGTATTTCTTTTTTGTCAAAGTGTCTGTTCATTTCTTTGCCCCATTTTTTGATGTGGTTAGATTTTTTTTTTTTTTTTGGTTTTTGGGTCACACCCGGCAGTGCTCAGGGGTTACTCCTGGCTCCATGCTCAGAAATTGCTCCTGGCAGGCACGGGGGACCATATGGGGCACCGGGATTCGAACTGATGACCTTTTGTTTGAAAGGCAAACGCTTTACCTCCATGCTATCTCCCGGGCCCCAAGGTTAGATTTTTTTTCTTGTAAAGTTCTATCAGTGTCTTGTATATTTTGGATATTAGCCCCTTGTCTGATGGTTTCTCCCACTCAATGGGTGGCTCTTGTATTCTGGGCACTATTTCCTTTGAGGTACAG